>NW_025902066.1:0-37197 GCF_018835915.1 Vigna umbellata
GCGCCCCAGGCTCAATAGTCACTAATACCGCTCAAGGTTCAACACTTGAGAATAAGCAACCTTTAAAAAACCGAACAGCTCTTCACTATACCCACAAACGGAACGCTCATTTAAGACTCAAAAACCGAACGCTCATTATACTTAAAACCCGAAAAGCTCACTATACCCAAAAAGCGAACGCTCACTTCTACCCAAAAACCGAACGCTCACTGATTACTCAAAACCGGACGCCGGCATTATAATTAAAAACCGAACGTTCACTTATACCCAAACACCGAACGCTCACTTATTAAACCAAACCGAACACGCTCAATTATACTCAAAACCGGACGCTCACTTATACTTAAAAACGACGTTCAACTTATACCCAAACCGAACGCTCAGGATTCAAACTAAACTTCTATTTTTAAGAAACGAACGATTGCAATCACTAATACTCAAGTACCGAACGCCCAAGATCCACTTTTGTGGATGCCAAAGTTAGGGACGGACGCTCAGTGATGAAAACCTGGATTGCCAATTGCTAAACGAACGCTCACAATTCATTGGACGACGTTTCTAGAATCCTGGCCGAGGCGATCAATCGACAGTGTTAAATTCACACTTAACCGGACCACTATTAATTTAGGTTTCAAACCGAACGGTATTAAAAGTAAGCCTGACCGAACGCTAATATCACTATTACAACAACCAAGGATCGAAAACGTTCTAAGGTTGGTGGATTCGGGCGGCGCTCAGAAACAATAACCCGAAACGTCAGGAAATTGGACGACCACTATTTGGTCGAGCACTGTTTGAACGGACGTCAATTTTGATCACCCAAAATTGGAAGTACGCCGCTTCTGCAGAAATCTGCAGAAACGCACCAAAGTCCAGAAAACCCAGAAACCTCCATTTTCATCCCCTCTTCCCAGATTTGCACAAATAAGATTATTTCAACAATTAATAAAAAATCAAACTCCCCTCCCTTACCTCTTGAAGACTTCCACATATATTATGTAACAATTAGGAAATAAATGTTTTTCTAATATTTGAATGAGTCGCGAGGTTGATTTGAATAAGTAGTGAGGTTGATTTTATAGATTGAAGCTTTCGAAATTGTTTAAAGGTTTTAAGACTTTTTTGCCTTAAAATTGTTATTTTTTATTAAAAAAAACGTCAAAGTTGAGTATTGAAGAGCTGAATTAATATTTATAGATATTTAAAATGTTGGAGTTGTTAATGATGTTATTATTTGTATTTATGCTAATTTTAACTTAATTTGATGGTTGACTAATCATGTTTAGTTTGAGTTATTTTATATGGCATTTTTTAATGGAAAAGAGGTTGTAACATCCCAATATCTCACATTGGATAATTCATATTATTACATTGACGGTTAACATCCCGTAATCTCACACTTAAAATTCACAGGTGAATACATATTTTTTTTAAACTCAGATTTCAACTATAAACTCCTAAGTATAACTTGAATCCTTCGAACTTATCTTCGATCTCTTTCTCATTGGTATGCTGCGACGACATTCCTCATCTGCTCCCGTATAATTCACGCATTATACGATCATCGCATTCACATGCACACACATGTAGGGTGAGCTAACAATCAATACAATTAACCCCCCACATACCTCGATATCAAACCATACTATGCTCACTAGTACCAGATCAAATTAATAAAAATATGAGTTACCACTAAACCACATGCATGCATCAATATATATCAACACCAAATCAGTAAATGCATACACCAATATGCATCATGCATACACCAATATGCATCATGCATTACACCAAGTGCATCCATGCATACACCATATGCATCATGCATACACCAATATTGCTCATGCATACACCAATATGCATCAAAAACCACCCAAATCAGATGCCATACACCAATATGCATCACGTCCATCCATGCCAAAAAGTTCATACAAATTGACTATATCGCATACAATCAACATATCTCCACATAAATCACATTCATTATAATTCACAATCATATTCAGATGATAAATTCAAATCTAATAAAGTCAATTTTCAGAAATCATGACAAACTGGAATATATTCTTCAAACAAGATAATATTAGACAATAATTTAACAGTACATAATCTGTAATAGGATTTAACAGTTTAAAAAACTCGTGAGTATAAGTACTTCCAGAAAGAGAGGTGCGTCACAAAATGGACACTTAAGTACCAAATCTTTCCTTAGCCAAAGCTTCCTCAACTAGTTTTAACAAATTTCTTATTTACAGATTTTTAAAAAACAATTAGTCATATATATTAAACACCGAAAGTTAATATAGATATCAAAAAATAGAAATTAAGCAATATTGAGATCCCTGAGAAGATACGGAAATTACTATCTATAAATCTGTAACTCCCGATTAAATCTGAATGGTCCAGCAATAATTCACTCTATTGTTATAAATTACATATTAAATTTCAGGTTGATCCAAACGGTTAACTAGTAGATCTTGAGTTTTACCGAGGTGGAACTTCAGTGCAAAGAATTTTAAGTGGTTTTTGGTTATACTCAAAATGCGAAAGACCTATTTCCTCTAATCACAGACCATTATTTCAAATCTGAACCGGCAAATGACTTAATATGTTCTTATATGAATTACATACATAATTTTGGGCTCAATCTAACGTATAATGAAATATTATAATTTTTTAACCATGATAAACTAAGAACAGAAAATATGAGTGTTCATCAGATTTTTCAAAAACTTAAAAACTTATTTTCTTCCAACCAATAGGACTTTCAATTAAAAAATCCAATCGGGCAAAAGTGTTTAATATATCTTAGAATTCATATATAAAATTTTCAAGTTGTCTAATGGTCAAATGAGTCATAAATATATTTTACCGAGGTGATAAGTACAGTATTTACAGGGGCTTACTAATTACTCAACATCAGGATTATTTCTCTAAGTACAGATTTATAATTACAATCCAACGGGTCAAAGTGAGAAATGATCTTAGGATCATATATTAAAAATTTTTAGTTAAAATCCAACGTCAAAATAATTAAAAGAAAGTTTACCATACTAACTCGAAAAAAGCAAAATGATAATCATGAAAACTAAATTTATATAAGTAATAGATAACTACCATTACCAAAATTTTAAACATACTCTAACTCATATTATTATCATAACATGGATAAAAATCATATCCAAGAAGATTAGCTCCGCTTACCTCTATTCCAGACTTATTCCTCCTGCTCCGAATTTGGTTTCCCTGAAATTCTAGAACACTCTATCTCTTGCAACTAAAAATTTCGTCCTAACTCTGTCTTCTCTATTCTCAGCTCTCACTTGATCCTCTTTTTTTTTTGGTGCCAAATTACCCCTCGCCTCTATGGCTACTTTATGTTAAAAAAAATTTACTATTCATTACTATTTAATATTATTTTTATTTTAATATTATTTAAAAAATAATATTTTAATCATTTACTCAACCAAATCTTCTGCTAGTTTCTTACTACCTAATTTTTCCATGCTTAAGAATCTTAATGCTGAGAAAATTTATTTTTATTATTTTTTTTTTACTATTTACTATGTTACTATTCACTTGTTTACTATTCACTATCAATTTTACATTCGATTTTCTTAAAAAAAAATACTAAATAAGTTATCAAAAATTTTAAAACTTCTCCTTATAAAATTACTATAATTTTATATCCAAAATTTACCATTTTTTTTAATCCACATAAATTATTATTACTAATAAAATGCTAAAATTACTAATATATATTATATATTATATTTTTATTTTTTGGTCGTACATTATCCCCAACAACAAAATTTTGTCCTCGAAAATTGGACATAAAATAAGGTTATGATTATTTCACCTTATCTTCTAATTTCTTGAAATCATTTACTCTTCTTTCCCCACTAACTAGTTGACTAAGTAGAATTGATCTTTCCTCTAATCCATTCTACTTCGATGGGTCTCATCTTAGGGGTTGCCCCTCTTAATGAGACATCTTTTTTTTTTTGTTCGCATCTACTTCTAAAATGTGAGAAAGATCAACACACACTTTCTTCGTTAAGTTAGATTAAAGACTAAAAGAATGTTGACTGATGGCTTAAGAGAAATTTCCTCGTGTGAGAGCTTCTCCCACACTCGTGGTTGAACTTACTAATAAGAAGATGTTTACTCTAATGTTTTCTCCTAAAATCAACATACGACTTCTACCTACTGAGATTCCTAAGTCATAATTGACTTAATAATAGACCCAAAATCTCCGTCCTTTTACAAAACCTTTAATGTTAAAAGTCCCACCTGAAAACCAAAATAATCAACCATTAACTTCCATACCAGATTTATGTACCTAACACTCATTAGTATAACTTATGCCAAATCTACTTAGTAGCTCAAACTTTCACTTCCAACTTGTTCTCTAACCTATAAAAATGAACTACTCTTGGTTTTAGATTAGATTTTCCCCTTAACTCAGGATTTTGTTTTTGTCTTTAGTTGACCAATTGGCAGCCCCTGAATTCTAAAAATCCTTGGATGTAGAAAATAGGTGGGGGGGCTCTCTCCAAATTGCTTGTCCGTTTTATCTTTCACTTGTGCCACATCACTCATAACTATAATACACAAGATTCATAGAAAAAACTTTTCATTCCTACTATAACTAGAAAGTGTCTCCTTATAGACCTTATTAAGACTTCCATATGACCAGGTAAAATCTAAAATAAGCGTTCTTTTTCCGTAACAATTTTCCATTATATTTATTCATACACAGTTCTACTTCCTAGAAATTGTACTCCTCCAAAACCACTTATGTTTACCAAAAATTTACTAGATGCTCCCTCTACCCTATATTTCTATTTTCCGTTAAAATTCTAATTATCTGATGATTACAACGACGGCCAAAACACTATTACTAAAAATTCATCCTATGTTTCTTTTCTATACCCACTTAACAAGAACTTGTCCAAAAACTAATACCTATATGATGTATGCTTTATAACATCCTAGGAACCCTTCCACACTTAATATCATTGCATCATTTTCCTTCACCGTCCTTGATGGACTTATGATTCTTTGGTAATATTGCTTACACCTTAACTCACTTATGTTCAACACCAACACTCACATTCTTTTAAGACCATAAACTTCTAAAAACAGTATTATTGAAACATGACAACAACCATCCTTCGATCATTACTCTAGAACTAATATCTAATCCTCACTTGCATTGGTCAGATAGTCCCTAAAATACTGGTCCCCCCCCCCTCATCCTTTATTTAACTCACACGAAAATGTTGAACCACATTTTCTTACCTGATAAAACACTTCTGAAATACTTAAACAAAAACTAGAATAATCAAGCTTCTTTCAGATTATACTCAAAATTACCTCAACCTTTATTTAATTATTTTCCTGCAACCATTACTAGCCTAAGTTTAAAACATTCTTTCAAGAATTAACTTTATAAACTCTAAATCTTAGGAATATAATTGTTTGTCCTCAAAATACCCTCCCACATCCTAACCTAATATGATCCACAAACTAATGTTATCGTAACCCAGTACCTAACAACGTGTATCTTTGATAAGACCTCACAGCATCACTCATCAACATGTTATAATTTTATGAAACACTGTAATCAATAAGGCCGAATTTAAAACTAAAACTCTCTCCTTATCAGTACTGCCACCTACCCATTTAAATAAACTACGTATGCCACATAAGTTAAATCCATCCTATAACATTAAAAATATAGCTTAATGTACACTAATTAATCCTCTAATACTTGAAATAACTCCCATAGATATAAAGAATTAATGGGGTCATCAAAAGATGTCATAGCACAAAACCATTGTGGGCCAAGTAATCTCCCTCATACCACATTCTATTCAAGAACTTTTTCAGCTGGCAAAAGTACCCTTCCAACCATTATAACCACCATGGTTTACTTCCTCCACCCTCGTCTATAGAGATTATCAGGCAATCAACCACAAACGCAACCTCATTATAATGTGCTCCCCGAGATCAAAACCATATCCCAAGTATGTAGTGTTAACCATAACTAAAAATTTTTATTTCTAACTGCGAACTTAAAAGTAATATAAACAGTTCACTCATACACATCACTGGAATAGAGACTCAAGGTGCGACCATAGTAAATCTTTACCCTCCTTTACATCACTATGAGGTTGAATGACTACCATATAACTATACTGATGAAATTTCTTCCAATCACAACCTACAACTTCTTAATATTCCAAATTCCTAGCCATTCAATGCAACCCTCCTTTTATCTATTTCCAAACTCTCTTCTCCTTACCTTGTCATGTTCATAATAATATCATTCAACCTAACACTACCTCTTACTAACTTAAGTATTCCAAAATCAATAAAATTTACAACCATAAATCATGGACATTTATCCTATCATAAAAACCAAATAGTTGCATAAGTGAAAGCCAAAATTTTCCGTAACCTGGATTTTCTCCACTTAGCCTCATACCACACTCACATACTCTCAAATCTATCTCTAATACATTACTAAAAAATCTAACCATCCTCCTTTTATATCATCCATTTAGCTAAATCCTTCCAATAAAAGACTCGGTCTCTTACCTATAAAATTTCTCCTCCATTAAAAATTTCTCTCAATCCTCTTTATTCCTTATATAAATTCTCATCTACTCTTTCTTCGTCTAAATCGTTGAGTTTAATCTTAATCTACTTCAGTATTCCTATCCTTTTTTTTTTTTTAAACTTTCTCGTTTCAAATCTTCCACCATTTTCTTTCTCAGATTCCAATATCACTGATACACATCCAGTTTACCAATCTCACACACATGTATCCGTTTATTCTCATAACACTTCCCTAGCTTCCTTCTCTTCACTTTTAACGTGTATTGATATACTAAAACCAAACTGATTTTCTAAACCTTGCCTACATTCATGCTTATCAAAGTCTTCTCTAAATCTAGCTTTGAACTCACTCTTTTGTGAAAACGTAGATATCGATGATCCTATATATTTTGTTTCTAGAAACTTCTAAAAAATTTTACTTCTAAACACCAACATCTTTCACTCATCCTTTGAAACTTAAACTCTAGTTTATATTTCCCATCCAAGCTTAACTAATTCTAATATCTTTCCTCCAAAACCCTCAAGAATAAGAAGAAAATCATCTATGGTAAAAGTCATGAGTATTAGACACAATACTCTACTACCCTAGATTTGGAGGAAAAGGAAATAGTAATTATACCATTTAGACCAATTCTTCACAGAGAAGACACGGAGACCCACAACACAGAGGTCATCTAAGGACGAACTGCTTGATACCCATTAATGTAACATCCCAATATACTCACTTGGATAATTCATATTATTACATTTACGGTACATCCCGTAATCTCACACTTAAAAATTCACAGTTGATATACATATTTTAAACTCAGATTTCAATATACAACTCCTAAGTATAACTTGAATCCTTCTAACTTATCTTCGATCTCTTTCTTCATTGGTATTGCTTCAGACGACATTCCTTCATCTGCTCCCTCCACCCCCCCCCCTATAATATCACGCAATTATACGATCATCGCATTCACATGCACCACATGTAAGGTGACTACAATTCAATACAATAAACCATACCTCGATATCAAACCTCTATGCTCACTATACCAGATCAAATTACATAAACAAATATGGTTTACCACACTAAAACCACATGCATGCATCAATATATATCAAAAAACCAAAATCAAATGAATCACAATTGCATCATGCATAACACAATATGCACATGCATACACCAATATGCATCAGGCATACACCAATATGCTATGCAGTACACCAATATGCTCATGCATACACCAATATGCATCCAAACACCAATCAGAAGCATACACCAATACTGCATCACGTCCATCCATACCCTCCAAAATCATACATTGATCTAATCGCAACATTCCACATACTCTCCACATAAATACTCATTATAATTCACAATCATATTCAGATGCATAAATTCAAATCTAAATAAAGTCAATTATTTCACGAAACAATACAAACTGAATATATTCCAACAAGATATATACACATATTTAACAGTAATTAACGGTTCAATAGGATTTAAGTTAAAAACTCGTCGAGTATACTTCCAGGAAAGATACGGTGCGTCACAATGTACAACTTAAGTACCACATCTTTCCTTAGCCAAGCCGTTCCTCACTAGTTTTTACAACAATTTCTTAATTTACAGATTTAAAACAATAGCATATAAATATTAACACCGAAAGCTATTATTAGATATCAAAAAATAGAAATTAAGCAATATTGAGATCCCTGAGAAGATACGAAATTAATATCTATAAATCTGTAACTCCGATTTCAAATCTGAATGGTCACAATAATTCACTATTTGTTATAAATTACATATTAAAATTTCAGGTTGATCCAACGGTTAACTAGATGATTTGAGGTTTACCGAGGTAAACTCAGGTCAAAAAATTTTAAGTGGTTTTTGGTTATACTACAAAATGCTGGAAACTAATTTCCCTATCACAGACATTAATTTCAAATCTGAAACGGTCAAAATGACTTTAATAGATTATGAATTACATAATAATTTTGGGCTCATCTAACGGTAATGAAATATATATAAAATTTTTACCATGATAAACTAAGAACAGAAATGTGTTCATCAGATTTTTCAAAACTTAAAACTTATTTCTCCAACCATATGACTTTCAATTAAAAATCACGATCGGTCAAGGTATAATATTATCTTAGGATATATATAAAATTTTTCAAGTTGATCTAATGGTCAAATGAGTCATAATATATATTTTTACCGAGGTGACTAAGTAACAGATTTTACAGGGGTAATTAATTTACTCAAAACATGCAGGATTTATTTCTCTAAGGGACAGATTCTAATTCAAATCCAAACGGTCAAAGTGCAAAAATAGGTCTTAGGTATTCATATATTAAAATTTTAGTTAAAATCCAACGGTCAAAATAATTAAAAGAAAAGTTTTACCATACGACTCGAAAATAAGAAAATTATATCATGAAACTAAATTTCTTAATGAATAGATAACTACCATTACCAAAATTTTAACATACTCATAACCTCATATTCATTATCTAACTGGGATACAAATGCATATACAAGAAGGATAGCTCCTGTACCTACTATTCCAGACTTAATCAAATCTCATGCTCCGAATTTGTTTCCTGAAATTCTTCAGAACCTCTACTCTTCTGCAACTAAAAATTCTCCCAACTCTTTCTTCTCTATTTCTCAAGCTCTCACTTGATTCTCTTTTTTTTTGGTGCCAAATACCCTTCCCTCCTAGTGGCTATTTATAGGTAAAAAAAATTTACTATTCCTTAATATTTTAATATTATTTATATATTTTAATATGATTTAAAAAATAATATTTAATCATTTACTACCAATCTGAATCTAGTTCTACCTACAAGTTCTTTCTGTCCATGCTAAGGAATCTTAATGCTGAAAAATGTATTTTTAATTATTTTTTGTTTACTATTACTTTACTATTCATTTTACTATCAACTATTCAATTTTTACTATTCGATTTCCTTAAAAAAAAATACTAAAGATAGAGTTATCACAAATTTTAACTTCTCCTTAAAAATTACTATAATTTTATATCCAAATTTACTTTGTATTTTATCCAACTAAAATTATTATTACTAATAAAATGCTAAAATTTACTACTATATATATATTATATATTTTTATTTTTATGGGCTTACAAGAGGTCACTGTTGTGATTAAAATATATTGTTAAGTTAGATTTGGTGGTTCATTTTACACAAGATAGATCATGGTAAATGAGTACCTACATTCTTATTAGACGTAGAAATTTTTATATTAGGAAGAATCTGAGAAAAATCATCATTAATGTGATATGAATTAATTAAAAATATGAGTTGGCTACGAAAAAACAACATACGTTACTTTTAATCTAAAATTTTAAAACTTTGTTTATAAGTTTATTTTCTTTGTATATTATTTTACTTTTTTCATTTTTAATTAACGTATTACATTTATACTTAAATATATAAAGCTATTACATATTAATTTTTATGTAAATTTAAATATTATATATATATATATATATATATATATATATATATATATATAATTTAATAGATACATTTATTCTTTTAATAATTGATATAAGATAATAATAATACATTAAGTATATTAATGAACTTGGGTTGAGTTAGTAGCATTTGAATTTCATGTTTAGATTGAATCTCTTGGTTTGAAATGACTAAATATGTATACAAGCCTTCCAAACTCCAAAGTATGATATAAGTGGATGATGATTGTTTTGATTCACATTTATCAAGTTTAGGTAGAACCATTATTGTTAACTTTTGTGTAAAATTAGTTTGTAAAATTGAACTGTGATTGAATTTTTGTGATTGAATTTTTGTAATTAACATATTGATTGACAAGGAATTATATAAATTTTTGGATTTTATTTTAAACTTGACTAATATTTAATTTCTTGAAGATGCCTTTTTGCAAGTTATATGATAATTTTTGAAGGAAATATTTCATTTTCACCCTTAGGAAAGGATTTTTACAAATTAAATGTGAAATTCGAAACTTTGCTTGAACAAATGATAGTTTAACACTGGTTCATCTTACAATTTTATAATACTGTCAAAATGAATCGAAAGTTGTGAGCTAACTTAATCCATTATGAATGACTTTGCTAGTGAAAAAAAAATGATATTTTGATATTAGCTAATTTTGAATCTGATTCACTAAAAACCTGGTTCACTCAGGTTGAACTCTATAATAAATCATATTGGCTTGTTAATTCACCTAATTTTTAATATACCTAATTTTGTTTTTTGCTTTTACTTTTAAATTTTATTTGGATTATCTTTAGAGTTTAAAATAGTTTTGAATTGTATTATATATTTTTTTAATTATTTTTAAAATTAAACATAATTTGAGACTGGAATTTATTTAAATTAGAATTAAAAAAATTGTTATTATTTTTTAAATTTGAAAAAAAACTTAACATTAAGTAAGTAAGTCAATAAATCAACTCATTTAATTTATTAACTTATGATAAATCAAATTGAATTCGAATATTTTTACTTAATCAATCGAATTGATTTGACTTAGTAAATAATCAACCAAAATCACTGGGTCAAATAACCCAATTCACAGTCAATAAATAAGACTAGTTTGTAAATAAATAAACTTCATTTTATTTTATTAAGCTTACTTTTCCTGTCAAGAAACAATAACAACCTGTAAAAAGAAACAGAAGAAATTGGTAATAAAACAAAAAATCTTAATTGTTGTTTTCTAATATTTCTTTCAAATTTTTTTATTTGTTTCTAATTGATTAAATTCCATAATAAAATCAGTATATTAATAAAACACAAATGAACTACAGAGAAGTTTCAAACAAAGTCATAATATATACACATAAAATAGATTTATTTCCTTTATTTGGTTAAACCCATAATTTTGTTTCTCTAATTCTATCTAATATATAAATATTTAATCATTTTTATATTTAAATAATTAGGTCTACGATTTAATTACATAAAAGAAAATAAAAGAATAAAAGAAATAGAACATTTGTAAAATTTAGATAAAGAATAATGATTAGACTAAAATTATAAAGCTTTTAAATAGAGAAATACAAGCTCTCCGTCATGAAAGAATCAAAATTACAAATAAACAAAATAAGTTATTAACATAAATACAAATTTTTAATGCACATAAATAAAATATCCAACCACACCGACCATGAATGGTAACATATCCATCATCGTGATGTAATGGTGTAAAAATTGTATCTAAAATAAGTGAAAAAAAAGGAGTTTATTTATATTTTTATTAGCTACTTTTCTTGAGTTCCACGCATTTGTATGGTTGCTTTGTAATCATTTACCTTTAAATATCCTTCTACTTGTAATAATGCCATGGCAGCATGAAAATTTCACTGTACAACAGGAGAAATAAAAAAAGTAAGAAAAAAGTAATAGTAATATAAAAACACACTTTACATTTACTTCAAAAATAATATAAAAATAAAATAATTATATAAAAATAAATTTTATATTTTTCCAAAAAAATCAAATAAATGTAAAAATTTATGTATATTAAAATATAATTTTTAAAATAAAAATAAGAGTATGTGAATCTTAATAGTTTAAAATAATTTATGATTTTCTCTTTCAAACACTTCAGCTTTATTTTACTCATCATTTTTCTCTAAAACTTTCTTATTAAATAAATCATTAAATTTAATTTTTATACAGTGTTTGAAATTTGTTTTAATAAATTTAATTAGCAATTTAATTTTTTTTATAGACTATGAAGAAGTTTCACATGTAAGCATCATTCTGGGAAGGCGTGAAATGTGCTAAGAGCATGCCTGTCATCTCATACTGAATGGATATAGACATCATGAAGCATGACCTCTGCAATCTCTTCTTTGAAGATAAGCTAAAGATAAATGAATAAAAGTTATTACAATAGAAAAATTATGATAATTATTTTTTCATATTTTTTTATTATTTAATAATATTAAATCTTAATTTATATAGATAGATACAAAGAAGATGATTTGAAAGTAATGATAAGAAAGGTAATTTTAAGTAGTTAAAAGACTTAATTAATGTTACTTCTTGGTAAAGTGTGTGAAAAAACGTTTTCTAAAAGAGATGCCTTTTTTATGACAAAAAATGGTGGTGCACGTGTTCCGAGAAGATTCATTTGTCTTTATTATGCATGTTTGCTTTTATTTGAAGTGTGAACTAAAATGGTTACTCTCGTTATTTTTTTCTTCCATGCCTGAATACTTTTCTTCTGTAACTCTGTCAGTATCAAAATATAATCATACTTTAACAACATTTTTTTCACGACATTTTAATATTATTTACGTATCATTACATGATTGGTCTAAAATTATTTCACAATCAATAATAATAATAATAAACATCAATATAAACCAATCACAAAATGATACGTAGACAGTGTTAAAATATTGTAAAAAAAATGTTGTCAAAGTATCATTATCTATATAAAAATTTATACCTTTAACTTTAAAAAATATTTATAGATTATGTTAGAAGTCCTAGATACAAGGTCAAATTATAATATATAAGTAAGTGCAAATTTTACCTTACAAACCTGTTTTGTGGGGTTAAGTTAAACTTAAAACTTTATTTTTCAAAATTTATAATTAAAATAAAAATTATGAAAAAAAAATAATTTCTAAATTGTATATTTAAATTATTTTTTCTTGAGTTCATCTATAGCACATTCTATAAAGTGTGATATGAGAAAGAAAACAGAGGAGAACGCTGGAAAGAAAAATATTAAGAGAAAATGTAAAAAAAAAAAATCATTCAGAAAATTTAAAACATATTTGTTCCACAAGATATTATATCTATTTTGGAAAGTTTATTTCAGAAATTCAATTTCAAAAATTTTGTTTAGAAATCATTTCACACTTTCTAAAAATTTCATTTCAAAAATGTTATTCTAAAAATTATGAAAAACTTGTTTGGAAAAAATATCAGAATATAATGTGATACCCGGGCACTAATGAGGGCGAAGAGTGATCGTCGGTGCAAGAGGCACGAAATGTAAGAGACACAAACAAAGAATGGCTCCTGACAAGCTTCCAGTGGAAGGGACACATGAATTAATCGAACATACACCGGAATGAGAGGGATCTATAGACTGTATAGGTATAAGACTATACAGTTGAAATATAGCTTAAAGACATTGATTTGGCTACTCATATCACCAAAATACATTCCCATAAGAATTTCATGGTTAAACGTGCTAAGCCTGGAGTAATTTAGGGATGAGTGATCTTCTGAGAAATTTTTCAAAATTTACATATATAGAAAGGTAAAATGCCCATTTTGAAAATTTGAGGGAGTGTTAAAAGAAATTGAAAGAATGCATGAAGTAAAAGCCTCTCTTTCTCTGTTAAAGCCCAATGATTGTGATTTGTGTTGGCCCATTATTGCATCTCTTTTATTCTTCACGGAGGTTTCTCCCTTCACCTCTACCGTTTTTTTCCCTGCAGCTCCATTTTAAAACTTCAAAACTATCATATGCTATTTAAAAAATCTTACAACTTATTTGTTGTGCTTCAACAAATTTCGAAACGTCGAGATATAAATAAAGTCTCACATCAGATAAAAGAAAAATTGAACATGAATTTATATACACATAAATACCTTAATTGGTAAGAGACATTTTGGAATAGTACCAAAAGCAAATTGGTGAGGGTTTTGTCCAAATCGAACAATATCTTACTAGAGATATGTGTATATCAAATCTCCCCAACACGAAATAGGTTAAAGTCTTTAAAGAATTCTTTCACAGATATCAAAATCTAATAATTTTTTGAAAAAAAAAAAATAATTATAAGATTATTTTAAGAATGTAAAAATATAGAGAAAAATAGCTAGAAGTAAAGAGAGAAATAGTCACTCTTCACATTCCATATTCAAGAATTAATGTTTTGAAAAATGATTGGGCTGAGTGTAGATTTCTTTTATATATTTGAGTAGGACGATAAATGATATCATAATAACATAAAAATAACATAAACAATAAAAATATTATAAGGAAATCGTGCTAAAAAATGGTGTTAATATATTTTATATTTGTGAATGCATAGGAGATTTGTTAGTGAATTTTTTTATCTGTGATTAAATGAATATTTTTCTAGTTTAATAATTCATATTTAAGCGTATAGGTTATTACGCTATCTGTGAGGAGACTTATAGCAACTTATACACAATATTTTTTGTGATTCTAATTAGTTATAGCTTTCAAATTAAAAAAGTGAAAACAAAAAATTAAATTTTAAAAAGCTACCTAATTAAATGAAACTAAACCACAAATTATATGTTTTTTTAAAAGGGGACTTAACGCCCCCAAACTATTTTTCAAAACGTCAAGATTAAAGAAAATATTTACATTAAATGAATAAGCTTAAGCTTTAAAATTAAAAGATAATTAAAATCAAGTCACAGAAAATATAATTTTATCTCACTTTCAACTTTCAAGTAAGAAAAATCTTTATCTATTTAAGTTTTTGTTTTGTTGAATAACTAACCAGATGCCTATTAATTTAGTGTAAAGAACATATTTCACGAAATGCTTCAAATAAAAAAAAAGTATATAAATATAAAAGCAATAATTAACTTTTTAGATAATAACTATATAAAATGTTGGTAACTATAACAATCGAAGTTGTGACCATTTTTTTAAAATAATTAGATATAAAAAAGACACGTGACTCTATAACAATCGAAGAAAAGATTGATGCTCACGGCAAAATGTTAAACAATATAAATAATCCATTATAAATAATAATTAATATTAATTATCATAAAAGACAACAAACTCTTTGTACACAGTGATTTATATTTTGGTGATATTGTAAAAATATATTATACTATAAATGCACACTTTTTCTTAAGATACTTATAATAACCAAATTTAAACAAACACATAAAAAGAATTTCAGTTTATATAAAGAATAAGTTTTTATCCCCTCCTCGTTCAACAGTTCAAAATTAAAAACCATGAATAATTAGCACTAGGTTGTTTGAATAAAACATTCATTATAAATCCAAGGGAAGACTAAAAAAAGCATTCGTGTTAAAAATATAATTAATTAACTGATTCATTTAATTATCTATTTATTTATATCTCTATCTATATTTATATTTATGTTTATATATATATATATATATATATATATATATATATATATTCTCTCTATATATAAATATTTGCAGAGAACTCACACATTCTTATATGGGATTGGTTATTTTCTTTTTCTTATTATAACAAGTAGCTTTGTTATTCTTATAGCTATTTTTTTCCTTATAATCAGCATGGCAATGGTAATGCTCATTCGTGAATAACAATTAAATGTTGATATTTTTATGTTATTAAATTATTTTTAATTGTTCTTTTAGGAATTTATGGTTGTGCCACCTTGGCTAGAAGAGTTTCTATCAATTACTACATTTTTCACGGAATGCGAAGAACACACTGAACGTGTTAGAAGGGAATGCAACATGTATTGCTTAGATTGTAGTAGTGAGAAACCATTATGTTTATACTGTGTCAAATATCGTCACAAGAACCATCGAACGATTCAAGTAAGTGTATAATTTTATGAAGTAGTTAGTGGTATTTCTTCAATAGATTTTGACAATTTTTTGAAAAAATAGATGTTGATGAGTTGAATAAGTGTGATGCAGATAAGAAGATCAACGTATCAGAATGTGGTGAGAGTGGAAGATATCAAAGACGAGTTGGACACAAGTGGGATTCAACCCTACGTAATTAATAAGTTTCGTGTTGTTTTTCTGAACAAGAGGGGTTTTGGTGTGCATAAGAACAAAGGAACTGGTAAAAATTGCAGCGACACTTCTCTCTGCAACATATGCAGTACAAATATTTCAAACCCTTCTCGATTTTGCTCTTTGGGATGTAAGGTATCGTATTAGTTAATTAATTATTATTCAGTCTTTAATTATGATATTTAATGTGACTTATTTCTTTATAATTAAATATGTTTTTAATTGTTACATTTGGATACAATTATAATCGGTTCTTATCCTTTGATATATTTTTGTTTTAAAACTTTAAAATATATATATATATATATATATATATATATATATATATATATATATATATATATATATATATATAAATGTATCAAAGTTACACAAATTTTAATTTTACCTTCTGAGTTTAAATACTACCAAAACATACTTTAATTATATTTTTTAATCAAATTAATGTCACTTTGCTGACTTTACAAGTTATTGTATAAATTAAACTGCAATAAAGTAATGTAAAGATAGATGAAATATTTCAAGTAGTTTCTGTCTTCATTAAAAACCTGAATTAGTATTTATTAATAAGTTATTTAAGCATAATAATGATTTAGTGTGTATATATATGATAACAGTTTGCATGGACAAAGAGGAGTGAGAATGGTAACACTGACCAAAGCACAAATACTGCAGAAGGTTTAAAGGAAATAGAAGAAGAGGAAATCAGCAAAAGATTAGCATCAAAAGAAAAGGCTCAATCAAATACATCAAATTCAAGGAAAAGAAAGGGAATACCTTTTAGGGCACCTTTTTATTAGCGATCTTAATTAATTATATCAAAGTATTTGCAGAATCTTATTATTCCTTTTTATTAGCTAGAATATTTTATCACTGTACTATGTATATGCACTCATTCACATCTGGGGTTAATTAAATTTTTCTTGTTAAACATAGGATTATGAATATGAACTATCTTAATGGAGAGTTTCATAGAATAAGGTACTCACAATAATTTAATTATTTTGTTTGCTTTTTATAATATTATTCTATACTTTACATTTTTTTTTATAAAATGGTCAAATTTCGTAGTAGTCAATCTACTATCTCATCCATGACCTGATTAAGGTTCAAATAGTTTTTCAAATGTTCAACATAAATATTTGTTTAGTGATTTATTCTACTATCCCATCCATAAACTAAAGGTTCATTTTTTTTTTTAAATGGACTAGTTTATTTTGCAACATATTTTTTATGAACTAATAGGTGATTTTTCCGAAAAATTCAAGTGAAGAATTGATAATGTAAAAAACATCTAAACAACAAATTATTAATTTTTTTAAAGGAGACTTAAACGCCCCAAAGTATATTTCAAAACTTCAAGATTAAAAGATAATTAAAATCAAGTCCATAAAATATAATTTTAGATCTCACTTTCAACTTATAAGATATATTATCTATTGAAGTTTTTATATTTTGTTGAATAACTGAGACAAATGCTTGATCATTTAATCTATTTTATGAAATGCTTCAATTCAAAAATATAACAGAAGAAAAAATAAAGACATGATTAACTTGCTGTTCAGAAAAATGAAAAAAATTATTTCTTTGAATCATATAGAGTTCTTAAAAATAACATATGCTTTTATATATAAAAGACATATTTGTTATACTTATTTTTTGAAATTGATTAAATTTTAGAGTAGGAGGAGTGTCGAATAATTTATAAAATTTATTTTATAAACTTTTTTGTATTTATGTATTTTATTTTAAATTCTTACCTTATTAAATAATGTATAATTATTTTTAATTTAAGTCTGTAAATAAATTCGTTTTATTCCTTAAATATAATGGTATTATTTAATTGAAGTTGTGAGAGTTGTTTAAATAGTTAGATAATAACTATAGATAAAAGGGAGTAAGTCTATAACAATTAGTTTGATGGTCAAGGCAAAATGTTCAAATAACAATTAAAGTTAATTATCATAAAAGACGAAATTTTTTCTGTATATAGTGATTTATATCTATACGATATTGTAAAAATATTTATACTATGCACATGTTTTCTTAAGATAACTACAATAACTGAAATATTTTATACTATGCACATGTTTTCTTAAGATAATTATAATAACTAAATTTAAACAAACAAATAAAAAAAGATTAAGTTACCAATAGATGATCCAAATATAAAATATTTAATCATCTATTTCAAATTTATAGTTTTCAAAAGATTAAATCTTTATTCTATCTTCAAAATTAAAACCCATAATACTAATAAGCTAATAATTAGCGTTGAGTTATTTGAATAAAGAAATGGCAAGGATAAATTATTTTATATTATAAGGATATCTCTTTTAAATTCTAAAAATAATTGGACTAATTATTTAAACATATTTTTACATTTTAACCTAAACAATTGTATACATGATTTCTTTTATATTCATGAAAAGACAATTCATTCATGTTAAAAGTAAAATTAATTAATTGTTTCAGTTAATTATCTATTTATCAATATCTATATATTTATATCTATATCAATATATAATTATATCGAAATATATATATATATATATATTAATATCTTTATTTATATTTTTATCTATATCTATATCTATACATCTCTATATATAAATATAAATGTTTACACTACTCACCATACATTTATATGGGATTAATTTTCTTGATTTTTTCGTAACTATCTCTCTGGAATTAGTCATGGCAATGGTATGTAATGTTTATTCAATATTTATAAATAAATGTTGAATTTTTCATGTTACTAATTTTTATTTTGTTCTTTTAGGAATTTGTCGTTGTGCCATTCTGGCTAGAAGTGTTCATGTCTACTAAATTCTTCACCAAATGTGAAGAACACGGTGAACATATCAAAAGGGAATGCAACATATATTGCTTGGATTGTAGTGGTGACAATCCATTGTGCTTATATTGTGTCAAACTCTGTCACAAAAACCACAGAACGATACAAGTGAGTGTGTAATTTATTTACTAATCAGTGGTATTTCTACATTACATTTTGACGATATTTTGAAAAAAATTGATCTTGATGAGTTCGATGTCATGCAGATAAGAAGATCATCGTATCAAAGTGTGTTAAGAGTAGAAGATATCAAAGATGAATTGGACATAAGTGGAATTCAATCGTTCGCAATTAAGAAGTTTGATGTTATTTTTATAAATAATAAGGGTTTTGACTTGCATAGAAATAAAGGATCGGGTAAAAGTTGTAGACACACTTTTCTATGCAACATCTGCGGAAGAAATATTTCAAATTCAACTAGTTTTTGTTCTTTGGAGTGTAAGGTATCGTATTAATTAATTAATTACTATTGAGTCTTTAATTAAAATTTGTGACTATTTTTTAATTCAAATTACCTTGCTTTATAAGTTATTATAGAAATTAAACTGCAATGAAATATTGTAAAAATTCATTAAATATTACAACTACATTTTGTTTTATATTAGTTTCATTATGGATGTTTTTGTTTTCAATTTATTTAAGCATAATAATTATTCAGTGTGTATATATGATAACAGTTTGCATGGACAAAGAGGAGTGAGAATGGTAACACTGACCAAAGCACAAATACTGCAGAAGGTTTAAAGGAAATAGAAGAAGAGGAAATCAGCAAAAGATTAGCATCAAAAGAAAAGGCTCAATCAAATACATCAAATTCAAGAAAAAGAAAGGGAATACCTTTTAGGGCACCTTTTTATTAGCGATCTTAATTAATTATATCAATGTATCCACTCATTCACATTTAGGATTGATTAAATTATTCTTATTAAACATAGGATTATGAATATGAACTATCTTAATGGATAGTTTTATCTTAATGGAGAGTTTTACTAAGAATTTAATTATTTTGTTTACTTTTTACAATATTATTCTATGTTCAAATTTTATTTTTCTTGATAAATTGATCAAATTTAGTATTAGATAATAACTATAGATAAAAGGACGTAACTCTATAACAATTAGTTTGATGGTCACGGCAAAATGTTCAAATTACAATTAAAATCAATTATCATAAAAGACGACAAATTTACTGTATATAGTGATTTATATCTATACGATATTGTAAAAATGTTGTATACTATGCACACGTTTTCTTAAGATAATTATAATAACTAAAATATTGTATACTATTCACATGTTTTCTTAAGATAATTATAATAACTAAATTTAAACAAACAAAAAAACAATTAGTTACCCATAAACAATTCAAATATAAAATATTTAATTATCTATTTAAATTTTATAGTTTTCAAAAAGATTAAATCTTTTTAAAAAGTATCTAAAATAAAAACTTATAAAGAAAAGAGAATCAACCGTCTTTAAATGACAAATATTGCTTTGAGGATTAGATTAACATGCATTCGGCACCTGACTTACTCAATAAATAATACAAGTAATATATACAAATGTTTTATGTTTATTTACATATGTCATATCACTTAAAAAAATAATATGTTTAACACTAACATAAACACAATTCTACATATGAATTATATTTAATGCTACTTTATTATTATTAACTTCTCAATACTTATACTATTTTAAAAATTTACTTATATTTCTTTAAAGTTTATATAAATTGAATATTACCATAAAATAATAATATTATCAACTTATAATATTAGATATTTAAAAAATGTGAGGCGTGCCTTTATTTCCTCTAATAATAATTAATTTATTTATAAAGGAATTGTAATGTTAAAATATTTTATATTTTAAGTGTATCTCCTTTAAATTCTAAAAATACTTGGAATAGTTATTTAAACATACTTTATATTAATTTTAATCTAAAAAATTATATATACAATTCCTTGACAATTCATGTTAATTATAAATTAATTAATTGTTAAGAGAATGTCAAAGATATGAAAAAAATATTATGATATATTACTAACCATTCAACTCATATAGAGAATAATGGTGGGGGGAGAGAATGTCAGGCTCCTAGCCACAAGACTATTTTGGTATTAAACGCGAAAAGAATTAAACTCATACAGAGAAGAATGGTGGGGGAGAGAGAATGTTAGGAGGTCCTAGCCACAAGACTATTTTGGTGTTATACGTGAAAAAGAACTAATTTTGCAATGGTATGATGATAACTCATATGTTTATGACTCTACAAAATATAAATACTACCATAAGTGCATGCTTACACTGAAAGCTAATATCAAAGACATGTATTCAAATAATTGAGTCTAAAATGAATCTATATATGTGATATGATTGTTTTATGAATGTGAGATGTATGATGATTATTTATATGTTTGTTTATGAAAACCTTTTTTGCACATTAATTTATCTTGTTGTTTTCTTTTAGTGTTATTTTGTGTTTTTTTTCATTTCTTGTGTAATCATCACCTTGTTCGTATGAACACACGATAATGTAGTGAAATTTTCTTCTTGATCGTCTAGTTGTTATTCGTAATTGTTTTAAATATATTTATCATTATAGTTATCTTTTCGAGATAACTATATTAATTAATATTATATCTATAATTTGAAATAAATATATTTTGTTTTATCGGTTTTATAACGTCTTATATGTTAAATATAAATTGTAAATTTGTTTTTGTTACTTTCGTTGAATTTGACTGCAGTTCTTATATTTTAGAAATATTAATTAGTATTCAAATTAAAAGATATTTGAACTTTGTCTTTTTATCATATTTTTAGGATAATAAATATTAAATTTAGTTAAAAGATATTATAATCATATACTATGTGAATTTAGTTTCTCTATCACTTTGTGGCTTACATAACCATCATTTAAAGATATATTTAAGAAAATTGAATCCATCCATTTTAAATTACTACGAAGGACAAATTTGAAAAAAAGTACAACATACAAAGATCAAAAACATATTTTTCCCTATTAGTTTTCGTTTAATAATACAATTATACATATATTCGCATGAAAAATCTTACATTTAATAAATATGTATATGACATTTAATAAATTTATTATATACTATATTTAATACACTTATTGAATTTAATTATACATTAAAGATTTATAAGCAAATAATTTTTTATCAATAAACTTATATTAAAATAATAAATTTATTTTCATACTCAATTTTATTTTATCTTTCTTTTGGTTTTCAAATATATTTCATGAAGAATAATAATTATAATTTATTAGATAAGTTATTATATATTACATAGGCATATTTATTAATTTACATTAAAAAGTATTTTAATTGAAAAGAGAATAGAAGATGAAGAGAGAACCGTTCAAATGCTTTTGTTTTAGGAAAACAAAGAAAGAGAGAAAAAGAGAAAAGAATGCATAGTTTAATAAGAAAAGACGTATTCACTTTACATAAAATCATAACTTGTAGGATAGTTTGCAAGAATTGATGTAGGATATAAACCATTTTTTGATGAGTTGTTTTCAAATCTCTCCTATCCGTCCTAATACAAACTCTAATTCAATGATAATTATTTTTTTATGAATTTTATTAAAATTTATTATTGAAGAAAATATTTCTTTATAATTTAAATTTTAAAATTTATTAATAAAATTGATCAATAATTTGAATTTATTAACGAAAATTTGTTGATAAATACAAATTTTTTTACAATGTTCATTTTATACCAAAATTTAACTCTTTAATTTAACCTTGAACTTAAATTATCTATTCATATATTAACATCAAACAATTTAGTTCAAAATAAAAAATAATTTAAAAAGACAATGATCATTCATAATAGTATTAATTTTGTACGTGGTAGGATGAAATCTATTGATAATAACTCTATAAAATAGTGGAGATACTACCATAAATACATAACTCACTAGAGTTTGATATCAATACATGTATCCGGATGATCGAGTCTAGTATGAATGATTGCATGTCCTAGGATTTGTTGATATAAATATTTATACATGTTAATATCTTTGTAGGTGTTGTATAATTGTTCTTTTTATAGTACATTAATTTATCTTTTTTTTGTTTTTTTCTTATTTTTTATTTTCTTTTTGCAATGATCACTTTAATGGTGTAAGTAAATGAAGATTTTTTTTTTATCTAGGACAGGGTGAGGGTGATGAGTTTAAGATAAAATCTTATTGTGTATAAATTTTTTTTATTTTAAAAAGTTATATTTTCGGTTAGTGTGTATATATAATTCACTATACTCAATCATATTTTTGTGGATGAGTATAACATAGTAGTTTCTTCTGTTTGTTGTTATCACATCTATAATATTTTATTTGATAGCTATACACTATTAAATGAGATTTTACAATAATACTGAATGGAATTTTTGTAAATTATAAAATGTAGTAGGATATTTTATGAGTGACGTTTTCATATGTCAAGAAAGGTTACATAGATATTTTGGTAAATTGAATGATTGTTGGGATTTGAAATGAAAAAAAAATCCAAATAAATGAATAGGTGTCAAAATTATAAGTGAGGTGGATTGATAATTTTTTTTATATTATAATTGATAGTTGATGAGTTTATGTGTCACAGGTACACATTACCAAATGTCAACACCATATTTAACTTTCTTCTTTTTAGTAAATTTTGGTACTTCTTATTATTGTTTTTGTTGTAGGTTTAAAAAGTTACATTTTTGTCATGTTTTTGGAGTGTATAATTTATATAGTTGATAAGAAAGAATATTGATCTTTAATATATATGATTTTTATATTGTATAGATCCTCTTAGTGGATTAAGTGTTATTTATTTTTTCAAAAGTTTATGTTTTGTTTTTCTTTTGTAAATACATTTTATATACTATTATATTGATTTAAGTCTTTTTATCAATTATGTAATTCTTCAATTAGTAATATAAATCTACTTAATTTGGAATTTTATATTAATAGGTAATTGTAAGTACATTTTGGACTTTTGTTGACAAACTATTCCATAAAACACTTAAAAAAATGTACATTTAGTTTATATATAAATTGAGAAACTCTTTTATATAATATTTACATTTTATTTATAACTTATAGAAGTTAACTTTTGTTTATGAAAAAATATATTTTTTTCTCAAATAAGTACGTATCAAGAATCTTATCCTAATTTTTTTTTAATCCTCTTACTTTAGAGACTCTACTACATGTAGATAGCATGTGTTAATTTCGTTTATTATGTTTATTAATTTATTGATCAATACAATATATGTCTCAATATAATATTCTTTTAGTACATTATAATGTGACATGCATTTTTTTTATCAGTGATATTTTCATGTATATCCTTGTCTTTATGTGATATATTAATATGTTCTAGAGAAAAAAGAATTATTCATTATGAATTTTAAATCAAAATCCCGAAAAACCATGTATCCTTACATTTATGTGTATATTTTACCAAATTAACCACATATTGGATTAGTTAGTATGGTATTAAAAAATTGAACAATGGATGCTTTAGTAAATTATTAATTGGAGGTAATAAATTATTGAAATCAAATTAGGAAAAACAATTTATTAAATATAAAATTTACCATTTCAAATCCAACATTAACAATATAAAATTTTTATAAAGGTAAGTTGCCTATAACATTCCAAAATGAAAGCCCTTAATTACTCAAATGGTTTAAGAGTAGTGACTTATTCTCATATTGGTCTCTCCTTCCTAACTAAATCAACAAGACAATGTCTTTCTTTCAAGTTTCAAGCTTGAAAATCTAAAGGATTGAAAGAACATCAAAGGGTCTTCCTAGAAGAGAGGAGATAAAAAAAGGTACTCATTTATGGTAGAAAAATGTCAATTATTCACTCTCTCACACACAGACACTTTCAAAAGTTTGAATTACTGTTCAAATCAAAAAACATCTTTATGAAGATAAAGATTTGTGTTTTTTTTTTGACATTGTTTGAAGATGTTCTTTGATGAATAAACTGAACGGTGTTATTTGGTTGTTAGTGAAATCTTCAATGAGTACTGAATCTAGTCCAGAGAGTGAAGGAGTAATCACAAGTCCTAAAGAAGGAGAAAAAGAAGATTATTTGAAGAAAAAGTTGATTATTCAACCAGTTGAGGAAGAGATAGAAGAATGCAAAACTCCAACTTGGTCATCAATGAACCAAGTTACAAGCATTCTGGAGTGTCCACCTGCACCAAGAAAAAAAAGACAGTCAAATTCATCAATTTCATCCCACATGATGATGAAAGCTTTAACCATTGATGATCATGATCAGTTGAGCTTCTATGAAGAGGTAGAGCCAAGGGAGGTAGAACTCTTCTTCCAATCCATAAATGACTTTAACAGGGTTAACAAGTGATGATGCATAACTGTATGAAATTTGTTGTTCTTGTTGTTCTAATTTGATGGTCTCACTGTATAATTTTTCAGTCATGTTAGGTTTTTAGTATGATTGTTGTTCATGTAAGATTAACTTCCATTTGACTTAGAAGATCACAAGGTAGAAACTATATGGATGATGAAAATGTGTTTGAAGTTTAATTCATGTAATTTTTTTAAGGTTTTTTTTTATGATAATATGAAACTTGAGTTTTTTTTTTAAAACATATCATTGGAGACATGAAATACAGCATGGTATCTAGATAATATGGTAGATGTTTGTTTCATAACAAGGTGGGTGTTTTTTTATTGGATTTATGATAAATTCTGTTATTATTTTAGAATATAAATTTATTTATAGTGTATTCTATAGAATTGAGTTGTAGGAATATATTCTATTGGAATTTTAAAAAGTTTTTTTTATAGAACATTTATGTGGTATTCAATTAATTTTGAAACATTAACAAAAAGTTATGGTATTTATTCAAGACATGATAAAATTTAGTGATATAGAATTGAAATTTTAAAAGACTGAAGAATGATTGTCTGTTATTTAAAATCATGTGATTTTTAATTAATTTTGTGTGATTTTTTATGTGTTGATATTAATATCAATGTCATGAAAAAATTGCACCCAAAATTATGTGAAATGTTATACTTCTATTTATATTTGTTTAATCTCATTAATGATAATAGTTTATCTCCTAATTTCAAAGAATTTTCTACATCAAAATATTTAGATTCTTATATTTTCTGCATTATTGTTTTTTATACTCAATGTATGAGTTATTGTTATTATAATAATAAATTATTGTTGGATCAATGAATTTTTCTTTTTTAATTTCACTTGTATATGTGATGGTATTCTATGCCTTTGAGTTTTTAACATAATTTTTAAGACCTGATTAAATTTTAGCTACAGGATCAAGACTTGTTTATCATCAACTAGATAAAAAAATGCAGTTATTCATAATTATATAGATTTCACAAACAAGAGAAGGACAAAAATTAATGAAAAAAGAGAGGAATGTAGTAATGAAACATGTTAGGTGCTATAAAATTCTTATGTATGTACATCAATTTTATAAATAATATTGTACTTGTACTTTTAGAATCATAATATAAATAATGTACATAATAAATACATCATAAGATTATACAAATATCTTCTTAAATTATATAAGATAATTTTGTTTTTTATTTCTTTTAGAAATAAAGTAAGGAAGTCCTGACGAACTAGAACTTGTTTTTTATAATTTATCCATATAGCAGCATAGTTCCTATCATTCTGAATATGGGTGATTATTTAAATGTGTTTTTATTTTAATATTCTTGTAAGATTTTTTTTCTTTTTTATTTGTCTTTTTTCTAAATAATGGGCTAGTACCTAATATCAAATGTTATTTTTATCTTTGATGATTTAGTGTAATGTCTACTGAAATGTACTTTGTTTTACGTAATTTTGAACCATAAATAACAATCCATTTCACCCTTTTTAAAGGTTAAGATATAAAACACTTATGAATCATTTTAAATATATGAATTTTTTCTAAAGCTTGTAAATCCATAATTCTTTGGAATCTTACAATTTCATATTTTATAAATTTTTTACATTATAAATTACAAAATTTCAACGATAAAAGTATTTTTAAAAAATCTTAAGAAAATTACTACTTTCTTACAATATTTTTATTCCCGTACGTAAAAAAAAATTGAAATCTCAATTGATTTTTTTTAGATCTATTTCTACCCAATTCGAGACTTGTATGATATAGAATATGAACTGTGTCGCGTTGTTTTTGTATGAGTTTAAATGTTTATTTGATTTTGCTTTTAGTTTCTTTTAAGAGGAAAATGTATACAAATGAAATAGTTGTCATTCATTTGAACTACGTCACTGGATTAGGATTGTAGAAAACTAAGTGTCTTTTAAGAGTTTCGATACATTTTTTTCTGATGGTTTGGGTCAGCCATTTATTTGCAATCAAAATTAACCTATCAACTTGAAAAAGCATTATACCGAAACAAAATATCATGTCAAATAGTTACAGGAAAAAATGTTTTTGTATATCGTACATGACCCAAACGTGAATAAATCACTCACTTGTCACGTAAATGTTGTGCTTATTCCTTCATCAAGAAATCAACACACAATACGCTCAAAACAGAAAATGCAAATATATAACAACTTGTGTGATTTTTTATCTAAATCAAAAATCAAAAGGGAATCTCAAATAAAATACTTTTATTCATTTCAGAATCATGGCAATCAGAAGAGCCATCAGGTTTTCATTGGTACACTCACATAAATACAGTAATCACGGAATGAACAAAAAATTATTAAAAAAGAAGTACCTGGAAACGCCAGGAGAAAGAAACTGTTACGACCTGTATTCTGTATGTGACCCTATAATGTCAAAACTATTGTATAGAATAAGCACGTATCACTTCCACCACTGGTGCTTGACACATTGGACACTTTCTTCTACTTTGGTGCAAATCATTTGCACATTTTGAACATGTGCACATATGCCCACATCTGCAAGACAAATACAACAGTAATATGTAAGTGATTTAGATCAGATACAAATAAGATTACTGATTTGTCAAATTGACTGAATAGCACCTGTACAACAAAGAATCAATATTGCTTTCACAGCATATACAACAAACTCCTTTCCTCACACATTCCCATTTAGATTTATCGTCTGGTGAGACACGGTCATGTGTTCCTATGACGAATAGAAGACTATCAGTTCAAAATTATTCTCCCATAGGTAATAAAGTCAAGTTTAAAAGCTGTTGAAAAATCTAACGAATAGGGAAAGCACAAAAGCAATCTGACCTGATGAACCAGTTGAGCGATTTAAGGCTGCAGAGACTTCTTGTCTTATTGAGCGTTGTAACTCAAGCTGCATATCCATACAGGCTTCCAGCATTCTTTGCATATTATTCATCCTTTGCTGTAGCCTAACCATGTCAATTCTTAAGTCATTAACAATATCCCACTCCTGCCAAAAAAAAAAGTCCAGTCAGAAAATTATTAATGTAATAACACGATTATGAAATGGGAAAAATAGGCGCTTGAATGTCAAGACTATGGAGTACATCAGCTAAAGAAAAGCAGTTATGTCCCGCAAATGAACGCACAATTCCTAGGCGCTGATTATTTATGTCACTCTGTGACCAATTGTCATGGCGAGAGTGCCGATCCCATAAAGGCTGAGGCGGAGGTGTTGGTGGCAAGGGACGGTGGTCAAGTGAGCTATTAACAGTACCCTGAGGACCAACAACTGGATCCCTAGTCTCTTGTCCAGAGTCTTGTTCTGCCAAGGGAGAAGAAGGGGTTGTTTCTTGCAGTTCCCATTCAACATGAGCGTTACCTTGCCTTTCAACATACGACTGTATCAACTGGTCAAGACTTTCACGAAAACTGCTGCGAAGGAGGTTTGAGACACTTCTCCTGCCAGAGGAAAAGAATTATTTATTCTAATTTACTTGTTTCGTTTTCAAAAGGGTTTGACTGAAATACTCCAATCATATCAACGTACCTACTTAGCAATTCCCTGAGTTCAACGCTATACACATTGTCATCTTCGGGAAAATAAAACCCATGAATTCTACCAACTGGAGCTACTTCATTATCAGAAGGTCCTCCTAACCAAATTTCCACAGCCTCTTGAAAGCCACCATCCTCTTGCCACGCTTCAGGGGCTTCTTGCTCTTGCATACGAGAATTTTCTCCATCTTCGCTACCCAATATGTTTTGGGGCCATTCATTTGTAGTATTACTGAGCTGATGAACATCCACACTTTGATGCCAGTCACTTCCGTCATTTTCAATAATAACTTCTTCCTGTTGTTCTACTTCCAGAGCAATAGATTCAATCAAATTCACATCACCAACGATATTGCTATATACACGATCATCCTGATTTGATAAATTGCTTTCGTCATTAGTTATATCTCCCCACTGAGATTGCTCAGTAGGTACCTCGCTTAACTCTTGTATGTTGTCATCCTCTATATCTTCAATTTGCAAACTTTGTTGGGAAAGGTCATTAGAAGAATCTTCAGCTGGCATCGTAGCAACAGTTTGTCCAGTGTCATCTCCTCTTTCAACTCTGATACACGAAGATGATTCCCGATCAATTGTTTCTATATGAGCGGCAGAGCCTTGCCAGTCTAATTTCTCACAAGGGGTTCCTTGTGAACAGATCTGATCACATGGTATCTCAAGTCCGTCACTACCATTGTTAATAGGCCGGGATTGTTCAGAATGTACAGTTGGGACGGCTTGTGAACTGCTAGCTCCAGTTTGTTCAATTGCATTATCAATATCACTCTCGGAAGAGGTATCAGATAGGTTACTGGTTGCTTGACTGCAACCAAAACTGTCCTTTCTGAAAAAGAATCCTTCTCTGATCATAAAACAAGTTAACTTTATTAGTACAAAGCATATATATATATATATATATAAAATTAACATGAAGGAAGAAAAACTTACTGGGAATTTTATGCAATAAAGCTAAAGCAACAAATAAAAGTTACACTTTCATTTGGTCCAATGGGAAATACGGTAGAGAATTTTTTTTTTACATAACAGTAATTTTAAAATGATCTTCATCCACCGGTTTCCTTAAACCCTATGTCTGCCTTTCTCAACAAAATACACACTACAACCTATTATAATTCACATAAATTCTGTCATGGTTTTGGTTTTTTTATTAAAACGATAAACCTCTCTTTTGAGCTTTAAAAATACAATCTTCATAAAGTAAGATTATGGGCAGAACTGCATGAAACAAACCACAAAAAGGGTGTATTAATAGAAACATATCAATTTTAAATGAAAAATAAATAAAAAAAGAGTTAGAAGTGCGCGTGGCCATTTGATTTGTTTTCACCTGTATCTACAAAATTGTCAAATTGTTCTGATTTTGCTTCCTGTAAGTGAAAACGAAAAAAAATTTCTCAAACCAAAAACACTCCTTGATTTTCTTATTAAAAATAATCACCTTCATTTCAAACTTACTGTACTATTTAGAAGTTTTTCAAATGTATCAATATACTCTAGGTGATCCTCGCCATATTCTTGCTTTACTGTCTCCTTCCGTAAAATATGCATATAATAGCAGTATTTTCTTTTATCAAGTGAACACATTTTTAAACAAAAAAATACAGCCGGTGTGTACCAATACGGGTGAGGGGAATAGCAGAATCTCAGTATGCATCAGCTATACGAATCCAGAATAGAAAAGAAAATTAAATAGAAAAGTCAAGTGAGAAAGAAAGAAATCCAGAATACTTCACATAAAAAATAAGTTTAGTTTCTTTTCAACTTAATGGCAACATGAACGGCATACCTTAGACCTGATACAGTCTGCTTCTGTCTCAATAAGCCTAATTCACTTTCTGCAATGGAAGTGGACCTGTTATTACCAATCGATCTATCATTTCTCAAGAACCTGCCTCTAAGCAAGGCCTGAAAATATGTTAACAAACAATCATCAATTGCAACATCAAAGCCCGGATTTAAACCAAGTCCTAGATTTTAAATTCATTGTTCAAATGTATTCAAATGTATGGTATTTCCCCTTTGTTCTTTCCTAGGTTTCCTCCTTATACTAGAAAATTTTCTATTCTTCATATAATACAATTCTCCATTCACTATGCCTGTGATGAAATTATTACGCTTCAACTTCCCTACAAATTTGAGCATAAAATACAACCAATTGTTACAAGTTACCCTAAATTTATTACACTTCAAGTTCACTTAAGAGTACCTTCCAACGCTAACTCAATAAAGTCAAATATTTTACGAATTACATTGGGGGGGAAATATTCAACATCCACAAATCATACACTGTGATGCCGGAATAGTAAAAAGAACTAAGGCTTAAAGATATCCATTTAGGACACTAACCTGAATACGATTACGATGGGGGAAATGAGATACAACCCGATGGTCCAACAATTCCTGAACTTCTCTTTGTCTTTCCATCTGGGCCTTCTTAAGCATATCAAGCAGCACCTGTCGGCCACATAATTTACGGATTCCCCTCCGTGCATGCTCAGCTTGACCGTCGTTCTGATTAATAAATCCATCACGAACACATTCAATTTGGGTACCAGTTTCAGAAGATTGTTCTTCCCTATTTTCCCCAGAAGAAACACCTCTCTGTGGGCTACTCGTCTGCACCCACTCCCTTATGATACTCACTCCTTCCTGATCAGTTTCCCCGCCCCTTTCCTGCTCAGTTTCCCCGCGCCATTCTCCTCTGTTTCCTTGGGAATTATTCGATGCACGATCCCTAGAACCACTATTCATCCACTCCCTGAATATTTGCCTCACTCTTTCCCTTTCAACTTCTCCAAAATCAGAGGAGTTTTCGTGGCTAGAATTATTCAATTCCTCTTGTTCGTCATGGAACTCATTCTGACTTTGTGACCAGGTCTCAGAATCATTCTCTCCCAAACCTGCATCTTCTATCACACGTCCTTCTCTCTGGTTGCTATATGGCATATTTTCCTGCGAGGAGTCCACAACCACCTCATCACTCGTTTGTTGAAGTAAAACCTCCCCAGGTCTTCCTTGAACTGGTCTTACTGCCTGCTCATCCTCAATCTCTCTCCACATTTGCATGACCGAAGACGACCGGGTGCCTCCCCTCCCTCCATCTCCTTGCCTCCCAGGTGACTGAGAAAGGGATTCCCTCAGGAAAGTAGATTCGAGCGCAGTCACATTATGCACACCCGCAACCGCCATTTCTAATTTAGTTTCATAACAAGCACATAGATCTTTTCAATCCATCTGACTCAAATGCACTAAAACTTGCATATCAAGTGGGGAAATCAAAGTTACTCAGAAACAGGCCTTACATTTCCATGGATTTGAATCACTTTTGCCATTATCATTCCTCTCCCTGATATCGTCGTCCTCGTCCTCGTCGTCAGTATTACTGTAGTCAAGAAAAATAACTCAAACTCCGAATTTCGAAAAAACTTCAACGAAAGGAATTACTGCTTACTCTACCTTACCTTAGATTGCAAAAAACAAATATAATAATAATAATAATTAAGGAATACCAAATCATTCAATTCTTATTCTCTAAAAAAAATAGTGCTTATAAAAATTAAAAAAAAAAACTCTAAAAATTAGCTTGTCGATAACAAAAATAATCAACATGAGTCTGAGAGTTTTCATACTGGCTATAATTCTAAGCTAATATTGTCGAAGAATGAGAATCTCAAATTTTCCATGAAAGCAAAACAGAGTTGCAGATCATTCAATTTTTCAATAGTAAACAAAGCAAAAGTCTCCACACAGAAACTGAGTGTAAAACATTTGAGTATTGGAAGAAAATTCAGCACTGAAGCTCGAGACTGAGCATGAAACATGGAAAAGGAACGTACCCGAGAAGTTCCGCCTTCGATTTCGAAGTAAAGAAAAAGTAACCTAATCTAAAAAAAACAAAAATCAGAGAGAGAGAATTTTCAAAGACACCGCGGAGACTGGTACAGAGAGAGAGAGAGAGAGAGAGAGAGAGAGAGAGAGAGGGAAGAGCTGCGAATTTAGAAAAGATTGATATATGCGGACACGTCAGCGTCTGCGTGACTTTTCTTCCTTAGATAAAGCAGCTATCATTCCGATGCCACGTGGCGCTTTCTCTTTTGTTCCGGGCAATTGACGAAACGTTCCAAATCTTAAATCGAACGTGAAGTTTGGTGGAAGCCAATTCCCGAACGACGCCGTCTCGGTATGTTATATTTTACAGTTATACTTCCACATCTTCAAATCTTTTTCTATAATTTTCCTTGCAACCAGAACATTTAATTATTTAATGTTGTCGTTTTTTCTCCACCAAACACAAACATCTTACGACAGTAAAAATCGGAAACGTCACACCAAATCAGAAACATGTCACAATAACTGAATTGAATTTAGACTCTATTAACTTTTCAGATAAGCACAATTCGAGAAAAATAAAAAGAGCTTATAGTTTTTTTCTTTCCATAAATAAAACCTTAACAGAATTAGATACTATCCCTTCTGTGGTTAAAACGTCACAAAATTGAGTAACTACTTACGACTGTACACATAAATAATTTATCACTTTAATTATTATTTTCTTGCACAAAAACTCCTTTATGGCTTTTCATCATACATGCATGTTTACGTTTTATTTTTATATGTTATCTCCAATTAATTATCCAGATTGAATTATCACACTTACCCCAGGTCAAATAAAGTTGCCACCACAAAGTGGGGGTCTAGGTTACCTATTAATACTATAAATTCACTTGTAAAATAAACCATAAAGTATAAAATTCAGGTCCAAGGAAATGTTATAATCGCGGAATAAGAGGAAAAGCTAATTAATCAACCCGAGTAAAAAAAATTATTGTCAATCATCAGATCATTTCTTCAATCATACACACACATTATATATATATATATATATATATATATATATATATATATATATATATATATATATATATATATATATATGAACATATATAATATAACTGTAAAAGAGGCAAATTAATCATCACATGGAGTAGTTAAAGATTAGTCAATGTTTTTCCACCGTCTAAATATTGCAAAACTTGGTCTAATCTAGAGTGTGGCCATTTAAGTAGAAGTTACACTATGTACATGACAAGAATTAGAACTATGTAAAGAAATGTTCAATAAAAAGCAATTAATTATGAGATGATTTTTAATATAATATGAAGATGGTTAAAAAAAAGTAAAAAAATTACATTTTGACACCGCTAAAAAAATTACTTTTGCTTTACAGTCTACTATGATAATATGATAATATATATTAAAATGTTAAACATAAAACAAAATAAATATGGTTATTCTGAATTATTAAATGAGCTAAAAAAATAAGTCTTTAGCTGGCTTTGAAGAAGAAGGTATGGTGATGATGATGTTAAGAAAAGGCTGCATCCAACACATGATACTTTTGTGGATGCAGAACTAACTTTAAAACATTGGTTGATTTGAGTTCTTAAAATCAGTGGATAGATTCGGATATGGGTTAGTTTAGTATTGATTAGTTGAAGAAAAAGTTATACAAACATAGATGCTAAACATGTCTACTAAAGCTGCTTCAAGGTAATCATAAGCTTGCTTTGTATAAACATATATATACAGAGAGAGAGAGAGAGAGAGAAGAACAGATGTTTATTAGAAATTAAGGGAAATTGGAAAAGTGGTTCTCTCCCCCAAAGAAAAAACATAGACAAGAAAAGCACGTCCCCTGCTAAATTTTAAGGTCCCTTGTCTTGCCCCACTTTTCTGCCTCTGGTTTATGATTGTCTTTGTTAATTGACAAATTTTCGAACACATTGCATGCATGCTCCGAAAGAAGCGGGAATAGTCATGTTCCTTTGTCTTCATGTTTCACCATCGATCACAACTCAAATCAGATATTTTACTGGTAGATGAACGTGCAATATGCAGATATATATATTAGAGACTTATATATACATATATACTTTTCAATTGCACTTATTTTGGTTACTTGTAACTCCACTTTAAATAATGTCTTGAATGTTTCTCAAAAAGCTCCATGTGCATGATCTACCATTAATTGGACTAGAAAAATCTATAAATATGTGCCCAACAGAAGAAAGAAATCTTGAATACCAACTATATATTGGAAAAAACAAAAGCGACTGGTATTTGATAAAAAAAAATTTTATTATTGTTTTTTTTTATTCTTTTTTGTTTTTTTCTAGTTTTTGTTAGCAATATTCATAATCTAACAGTTATGTTTACGAATTTGGAAGAGAATAAAAGAAAGCTAAAATTTAAAATGTATAAAAAAAATCGTTTTTCATGCTCTTAATATTTTATAATCTCGTTTTATTTTTTTCTTTAACTTTATCTGATTGGCATTACTTGGTGCAATGGGGGTACCGAAAGATAAAATGACTGGAGGAAAAGTGTGTGTGCTCTTCTGAAAATCACCAAACATGCCAAAGTTCATATTATTTCAGTGTGAAGTGGATGTGAAATGATGTACGGCATGGACCAGAACCACCTCCACGAACATGCTTACTTACTTCATTCAAAAATTATATATCGCATTTTAAATGTTATTTTGTATTTTTTTTAATGTAAATTTACGGTCCAATTATACTAAGTCAGATGTAAAAACATAAATTTAAGTGAAATTGGTTGGGAATTCAAGTGTGAGTTTAAATCTGATATTAGATAGAAATGAAAAAGTAAAACGCTATATAAATTCACTAGTACAGGAGAAGCAAATGGCCTCGGTTATTTTTGGTCATAGGCCCCGGTTTAGAAACCGAGGCATATACGAACGAGGTAAAAAGTCTTCTTTTTATGCCTCGGTTTACAACCGAGTTAGTATCTTGACTTATATTGTCTCAGTTTAAACCTGAACCGAGGCAGTAAAATATTTTTTTTTATTTTTTTTATTTTTGCCACATCGTGGAGTACAGGGAAGCATTTTTTTTTCTGGACATTGTGGAGCACAGGAAAGCAGAAGTGGGAAGCAGCGATGGGATGCAGAAGTGTGTTCAATCCCTTCATCCCTTCATCACCAGAAAACAGCCCAAGCTTTACCGAAAATCCCTTCATCCCTTCAATCCCTTCATCACCGAAAATCACCCAAGACCAACCCCTTCAATCCCTTCATCACCGAAAATCACCCAAGACCAACCAAGAGTTTAAGCAAAAAATAAAAGTTCAAGATCAAACAAAAAAACCTAACACCAAAAATACTTCCCCTCTCCAAAGCTTCAAACTTTTATCGATTCAGTGTCCAGCCAAACCCCAATACGCGACGGTGGTTGTCGGTGGTCGATGAGAAGAACAGGCGGCGGTGGTTGATGAGAAGAACAGGCGGCAATGGTGGACAATGAAGGCAAGGACCAGTGGCGACGGCGGCAGTGGTGGACTTGGTAGTGGTGACGGCGGGGAGGCAAGGACCAGTGACGACGCTGAAGAACAGGCGAGCGGTGGTGTGGCGTGGCGGTGGTGAACAGCGAGCAGAGAGGTTTTGCGGGAAGAGAGGTTTTGCGGGAAGGACGACGGGGGCGGTGGTGCGGTGGCAGGGGGAACTGAGACGAAGGGGCGGTGGTGCGGTGGCGTGGCGGCCGAAGCAAAAAGCAGTGGTGAAGAGGGAGCAGAGAGGTTTTGCGGGAAGGGGGGAAGGGAGGTTTTGCGGGAAGAAGAATAGTGAAACTGAAAAAGTTTTGAACTTTAACCCTAAAACGAGGCAAATATAGGCCTCGGTTAATTTCCAACCGGTGCCGTATACCTTTTTCAAAAGCGGATTTAAAAGAACCGGTGCAGTATACTATTTTTCAAAAGCGGGTTTAAAAAAACCGGTGCAGTATACCCTTTTTAAAAACGGGTTTAAAAGAACCGAGGCATATAGTGTCTCCAAAATTACATTTCTGCCACCGCATTTTTATATGCCTCGGGTCTTCAAAAACCGAGACATAATACGCGATTTAAAAAC
>NW_025902067.1:0-11034 GCF_018835915.1 Vigna umbellata
GATATTGGTAAGAATTATTTTTCTTTTTTGGAAAACATTTATAACAGTCACAAAGTCTGCAATACCTTATCAAAAGTGTAATTATTGGCACCCAATTAGGAACAAAAACTATACCACGAATAAAGGTATTGATAAAAAAAATATTAATACTTTGTAATTTATTTTAAAAAATATATATATTTATTTATATTCATAAAACTAAAGTTCATGTTAAATAAATTAAATATATTTAAAATATAATAAGTTTGTTTGTACTAATTTTCTTGGTATGTCAATAAACAATGTGATATGTTACCTATTGATTAGTTGGTTAGACAAGCTTGATGAAAATGATGTTGCAATTTTGCCTAAAATTAAAGCTACCTTTTGTTTAATTTATTTTTCCTTAATTTTTATACACAAATATATCACCACAACTTAAATGTACGCAAAATCACTTATTTCAATATAATGGATATTTGTTTTGATACAACTAAACTTTTGAAAAAAAATTTAGTAAAAATTTTCTACTAGTTTTTATGATGTTGTTCTTTATTTTATCTTTAAATTACATTTATATTGATATATTAAAAAAAGTCAATATATTTTAAAACATTAAAATCAATGTCCAGATAGAGGAAGAAAAACTAAACAAAGAATCTAAATTCCATTTTTTTACCATTTTGCCTTATAAATTATATTTAAAGATAGTTTTCAAAAAACACAGAAATCAATAAAGTAAAGCACAACTACCATTCCACATGAATAATGCAATTCCAAAGAACATAACAGACAGCTACCTAAATAAAAAATAAAAATAAACAAGACAACAACAAAAACAAAGGAAATTCCAACCAACTAGTTAGATGTAATTGTAAAGTGAATTTTGTTTTCCTGTAATTCTAAACATTTGAGAAAGTGGATACACAATAATGATGAATCAACATCAAAAAGCTAATGAATGAAGAAGATACAAGAAAAGAGTATTTGAGAATCTGGAATTAATGATAACATTGGTCGTGTCCAATGTCTAAAGCAGCAAAGCTCAATGCCACTTTCACTTTTCTTTTAATCAAAATAACATAAATAAAATAATGTTCCACATGCGTGTGTGTGTCAAATGCTTTAATCAATAATTTATAAAAAATATATTTTTTAAAAAATACTTCATGAAATGATAAAGAGAAACTAATCATAGTTTATACTTTTATATTTTTCTCCTAAAAAATTCATTCAAAATATATCCTTAATCCAAAGTCCGTAAGGCCCAATACTAAAAATATTCGGCCTTTTTCTTTTTACACCCTATTATTAAGATACTCTNACTTTTTTTCTCTTAATTTATTGTAAAATGTTATGTTTTATGTTAAACTAAATAATAAAATATTTTATTTTTATTTTTTATGAATACTATATAAAAATCATTTTTAATAAATGGTTAAAAATGTTTTTGATTTTTTAATTTTCAATGAAAATTAGAATTAGTCTCTTCAAAATGTTTGACTAATTTAGTTATCATTTTTAGAACAATTTGAATTTAATTCTTTTAACCAAATTTTGTTAAATTTATTTGACTTTTCATACATATTTCTCAACTAACATGTAAGAAAAAATATGTCAAACAATGTAAACAACTTAAATACTATCCTGAAATGCGTTTGAAATGTTAATTAAACTTAAAAAATTTGATTAAAATACCTAAATCTATATATTTTTAAAATTGAGGGACTAAACTGGATCAAATTTTAAAGATAAACTAATTCCAATTTTCACTTAAAGTATTCTTTAGTGACTTTGACATTACATCAAACTACATATTTAAAACGTATTTATTATTAAGACTACGGAATATTTGCTAACTTTGACATTGAAGTACAAACGGAGTGATTTGATCCCATTAACCGAAAATTTAAAATGTCTGAATGAAACACTTACTTATCTCTATAATGTTTGAGTGTATGTGTGTTCAAGTCTATACGAATATTTATTCATTTTTCATGGTTTACTATTTTAATTTTTTAAATACATTTGGTTTATTGAATAATTTAGCAAATTTATATTAATTTTAATTTTATAACTTATTTTTGAAACATATATTTGATCCCTTCTAATTTATTCTAATCTTTATATAATTGTTATATAAGATTTTAATTTAAAATATATACAATTATAATGTATGTATTAATATTTGATAATTAAAAAATGTATTATTTTGACATTAAGTTGTTATGATATTACGTTTCATTTTATTATAATTTTTTACGTTTTTAATATTTAATCAATACTTGGAATAAAAAATTGTAAATATGAATATATCTAAAACCTATGTCAAGAACCCTTAATAAAACCCTTCCAATGATGCCCTTAACATATAAAGGGTAGTTTGGAGATTTCACATAGAGTTGCTGTCTTGGTTGAACGGGATTTTATAGATGAGTTGGTATGGTTTCTTGGGTTGCTTGCTGAATACAGCTGTCGCTACCTAGTCATTCCATTATTCATTGTCAATGGACACAAACACGGACATCCTTGTTTTTTTCTTTTCTTTTTTAGATAAAATTAATTAGTGTTACTTTTATTAACTAATTATTTAGAAGGTTAAATATCTTTTTAAGTTTCAAAATTTTAATACACAATTTAATTAGTTTTTATTTTAACACGTTTCAACTCAAATATAATGTAGAACATTAAATATAAAAAGAATTTAAAGTTGTTCAGTTATAAATTTTTTTATTTTTTTATTTTAAAGACTAAAATAAAAAAATAAAAAAAATTACATTTAAAAACAAAAAATATTTAATTTATATTTAAATATCACATCAGCATGTATTTAACTATTTTAAGATTTATAATTTTGTATAAAAATGTCTCATCATTAAAAAGAAATTGTGAAAAAATGTAAAAGAACTTTGACGAAAATAAAAAGTTGTATAATTATAATATTTAAAACCTTTCCTTTTTTTCTAATGAAAAAACAAAATTACAAAATTAAGACACATAAAATATTTGAATTTTTCATGATTGTATTTTTTTAATACATGACCATGTAACGGTGCGAAACAGTACAGCAATATTAATTATACACGCAAAAATATTGAGTATATAATTATAATAACATTGATGAGTAATAAATATGATGAGAGGATAATTAAATATTTATTGATTGTGTGTTTAATTTTATTGTATGATTTAATGATTTACAGAAAGAATTTATAAGGGGACATAAAGTATTCTATAAAAGGGTTTTTAATTTAGTTGAGTATTCAAATTCATAGTAAACAGTGCACACACGGTTGTCCTATAACAATACCTTGTTTTGCATGCACATGGTATTCAATAATCCATTACTATTTTTAAATAATACAATAATTACTCTATTGAATAAATATTCTTGTAATACATTATTTTGAAAAAGACTTCATGATAACCACTTAACCTCTTAATACATAATACATTTAAATTCACAAACAATTAAATGAATACGCATTAATAAAAGTTTATATAATGAAAATAATTATGGTTTGGGATGTTGGATTGAATTAACACTTCTTTATATTTTTCTTTCGATACTATACTTAAATTAATTATATAGACGAATTTTAAATTCACAATAAATGTAATAACTTATATATTTATAATTTAATATAGATTTTTAATTAAAATTAATCTAATCACAATTTAAAAATTAATAAATATATTTTACTTTTGAATACGTTAAATTTATAATATTAATATCTAATAATAAAATAACTGATTAGATTATTGAAAAATTGTTCAATTTGTAGAAACTCAGAATTTAAAATAACTTTTTTCTGTATAGTTCTTTTAGAAACGTTGACCAATAATCAATAAATCATACAGTATAATTAATAAATATTTAATGTGCTTTCATTTTTATATAACTTATAGATATATAAGACTGAAGTTACAAACATATAAATCGATCAGTTTATAATTAATATTATATTTCAGTTTACTTATGCTAATCTATTCATAAGTGAGTTATCTAAATGTTACGTCTTTATTTCAGGGTAGTTTTGGATGCAAACATTTAAGTACTAATAAATTATAGAAATGTATATTAAAAAGATATTGGTAAGAATTATTTTTCTTTTTTGGAAAACATTTATAACAGTCACAAAGTCTGCAATACCTTATCAAAAGTGTAATTATTGGCACCCAATTAGGAACAAAAACTATACCACGAATAAAGGTATTGATAAAAAATATTAATACTTTGTAATTTATTTTAAAAAATATATATATTTATTTATATTCATAAAACTAAAGTTCATGTTAAATAAATTAAATATATTTAAAATATAATAAGTTTGTTTGTACTAATTTTCTTGGTATGTCAATAAACAATGTGATATGTTACCTATTGATTAGTTGGTTAGACAAGCTTGATGAAAATGATGTTGCAATTTTGCCTAAAATTAAAGCTACCTTTTGTTTAATTTATTTTTCCTTAATTTTTATACACAAATATATCACCACAACTTAAATGCACGCAAAATCACTTATTTCAATATAATGGATATTTGTTTTGATAAACTAAACTTTTGAAATCTTTTTAGTAAAAATTTTCTACTAGTTTTTATGATGTTTTTTATTTTATCTTTAAATTACATTTATATTTATATGTTAAAAAAAGTCAATATATTTTAAAACATTAAAATCAATGTTAGAGGAAGAAAAACTAAACAAAGAATCTAAATTCCATTTCTTTACCATTTTGCCTTATAAATTATATTTAAAGATAGTTTTCAAAAAACACAGAAATCAATAAAGAAAAGCACAACTACCATTCCACATGAATAATGCAATTCCAAAGAACATAACAGACAGCCACCTAAATAAAAAATAAAAATAAACAAGACAACAACAAAAACAAAGGAAATTCCAACCAACTAGTTAGATGTAATTGTAAAGTGAATTTTGTTTTCCTGTAATTCTAAACATTTGAGAAAGTGGATACACAATAATGATGAATCAACATCAAAAAGCTAATGAATGAAGAAGATACAAGAAAAGAGTATTTGAGAATCTGGAATTAATGATAACATTGGTCGTGTCCAATGTCTAAAGCAGCAAAGCTCAATGCCACTTTCACTTTTCTTTTAATCAAAATAACATAAATAAAATAATGTTCCACATGCGTGTGTGTGTCAAATGCTTTAATCAATAATTTATAAAAATAAATTTTTTAAAAAATACTTCATGAAATGATAAAAAGAAACTAATCATAGTTTATACTTTTATATTTTTCTCCTAAAAAATTCATTCAAAATATATCCTTAATCCAAAGTCCGTAAGGCCCAATACTAAAAATATTCGGCCTTTTTCTTTTTACACCCTATTATTAAGATACTCTATTTCATTGCACTATGTTGTCATCATAATATATCTTGTAGCCTTTAGAAAAATACAAAATCAAAATTGGCTAAATATAAATGATTTAGAATAGATTTGAAGCAATTTATATATTATTTTCAATTTTTCATTCTACAACCTGAAATGAGAAAAACAATAATTTTGGAGGTGTGGGAAGAAATGGCCAAATCTCAATCTTTATTTTGGGCCGGCCTAATGTGTGGTAACCCAATGGGTTTGTGGGCTAAACAGTAAAAGGTGGGTTTTCTTGTCCAACAATGAAGGCAGAAGAGAGAGAGAGTAAGAGTTCTTGAGAAAGAAGAAAGGTGATGTAATAAAGAGAGTGAAGAAGAAGAGGTTTTGGTTTTGGTTTTGGTTTTGATTTTGAATCGACAATGTTCAGAAATCAGTACGACACGGACGTGACTACATGGAGCCCGGCGGGGCGACTGTTCCAGGTGGAGTACGCGATGGAGGCGGTGAAGCAGGGCTCGGCGGCGATCGGTCTCCGATCCAAGACGCACGTGGTTCTCGCATGCGTCAACAAGGCCAACTCCGAACTCTCCTCGCATCAGAAGAAGATCTTCAAGGTCGACAACCACATCGGCGTCGCCATCGCCGGCCTCACTGCCGACGGCCGCGTCCTATCCCGATACATGCGATCCGAGTGCATCAACTATAACTACACCTACGAGTCTCCTCTTCCTGTAGGCAGACTTGTTGTTCAACTCGCCGACAAGGCACAGGTCCTCATTCCCTTCCCTTCCCTTCCACTTAGGGTTTTGTTTTCTTCAATAATTACTATCTCTGCGAGAATTGAAACTACACTTCTAGGGTTTGCTTTTCTTCAATAATTACTATGTATGTGAGAATTGAAACGGCTATTCTAGAGTTTCGTTGTTGAATTTCGATTTTAGGTCATGGGATTAAACTGGTGAATTGCGTTTGTTGAATTCGATTAAACTGTAAATGTCTGTTAGTTTCATCGTCATTTTTTTTTCATTGCTGTTTTTGTTTCTATTGTTCCTAAATTGATGGTGATTCGTTGTGTAAACTATAACTTACTGTTTACAGCGAGTTTCTTTTCTTATGTTTTATGGTGTGTAGTATAAATTATCTGATTTCTGTTATAATAATAATATTTAAAATAGTCGACATCCTGCTATCTTGCTATAGCCTCTTGAAATTTTTTTGTGTGTGCTGCTCTTTCAGATTCTTACTGTATTTGAAATTTGTGTGGTAGAGGCTTTGGATTCTATTTCTGTCGGAAACTTAAGTAGCACACAGTACCACGGAGGTTTCTGCTTGCAGTGTGAAGGATGATGGTATTCCTGTTTACATCATTGCAAATTATGCAGTCGTGTCATAGTTATTCATGTTTATAAACTCTGCTTAACTTCAGAACACTATCCCTCAAAGATTGCTCTCTTCTCTGTCTATCTCTCAAAGGTTAGATCCTTCCCTATGTATAGGTGTGTCTGCCTCTAGTCATAACCGTCCCTCCCTCCCCACCCCCTCCCCTCCTCATCCTCTTTAAGCTCAGGGTACTCTCGGTTTAACACCCAGAGCTCAGCCCCGAGAGGTTGTGAATCTAACCCACATAATGTGGTACCCGAGCACACCGAGGTACCAAGGCTGGTTCCCATCTTAATGCTGATTCGCTCCCACAGGACACATCCAGTCATTGTATTTCAGATTTTTTGTGTGGTAGAGGCTTTGGGTTCTATTAGTGTTTGAAATTTAAGTAGCACACAGTACCACTAAGGTTTCTGTTTGCTGTGTGAAGGATGATAATATTCATGTTTACATCATTGCAAGTTATGCAGCCGTGTCATAGGTATTCTGTTATGCAAAATCTATGTTGAGAAGGCTGTTTTATGAAGTGAAGTAGAAAACAAATTATTGTGATGGTCAAGTTGTCATAACTGGCACGTAAAAGACCTAGTTGAATTAGGTTCAAGCTGTCGTATGTAAAAAAAGAACTTGGATTTTACTTACTGTGGTTGAAGGATCTTTCTGTACATAGAGATAGAAAATCTGTTGAACAAATTTTTTAGGAGAAGTAACCCTTCCCCTCTTTTTTTCAGGCTCTTGATTGTAGCTGCATTATTGGAATCTAGCCTGTTTAGTTCACAATCAACAAAATATTGGAATTGGATTAGCTAATCTACATTTTGTTTGGAGAAAACTTTTCCATAAGCGCTTATAGTGGAGAAAAGTTAAGAAGGAAAAAAAAGTAGTTTCCCCATAAGCTTAAATTAGCTTATGCATTGGTTAAAAATCAAAATTTGGAAAAGTTAATTGGAAACAAATTCTACAAATTAGTTCCATGTGTAAATTTATTTTAACTTATAAAGAAGCAAAATTCCTTTTAACTTATTTTTTTTCCTCTTAAAAGTGTTCGAGGGAAGTTTATCCAAACATTATTTCTATTATATGCAGTTATACTTGTGTAATTTGTGCTTTAGTCATAAGAAGTTGAATAAATAAGGTATGGGTTCGAACTGAAAAGATATCTTTTTAATCAGTGTTCGTGATGCAATTTTGAGTTGCAGGTTTGCACGCAGCGATCATGGAAACGTCCTTATGGGGTTGGCCTCCTGGTAGCTGGATTAGATGAATCAGGAGCTCACCTCTATTACAACTGTCCCAGTGGAAACTATTTTGAATATCAGGCTTTTGCTATTGGATCTCGCTCTCAAGCTGCAAAGACATATTTGGAACGCAGGTTTGATAACTTCATGGGCTCTTCTCGAGAAGATCTGATCAAAGATGCACTTATCGCAACTAGGGAGTCCTTGCAAGGTGAAAAACTGAGGAGTTCTGTATGCACTATTGCTGTGGTTGGAGTTGGTGAACCATTCCACATTTTAGATCAAGAAACTGTTCAACAGCTGATTGATACTTTTGAGATTGTGAAGGAGGATGAACCTCCAGCTGAAGAAGCTCAGCCAGCAACCGAGCAGGATGCTCCCACCGACCAGGCATCTGGTGCAGATCAAGGTGCTGCTGGAGACCAAGGTGGTTCTCCAATGGAAATTTGATAATTTAAAATCAATTTCTAGAGGTCTTGAATACCAATATTTAAAAATGAGTAGGTTTCATATTGTTTGTGTCATGGGATAATCTTTCGTTAATCTGTTTGCTTCTGCAATTCATCCCTTAGTGATCACTGTAAACGATTTAATTGCTGTTTCATGACAATTTGCAACAATTTTCTGAAAGTCTGGCTGAAAAATGTTGGATAAAACTGTTCAAACTTAATTATTTAAGAAGTGTTTTATAACCCTTTTAGGTTCTTTTTAATGGTTAAAATTTGTTAAAAATTATTATTTTTCCACAATTTTTTATTTAAGGACACTTTCCAATGTTTGTATTTTTTAAAATAAATTTTATTGATTGTGAAATTAGAAAATGAATTAAAAAATGTGGTGTTATCCCTCATTTAATTATTTTAAGAACATTACATTTCAAATAGTTGAACTAAAAGTTTTCTGTGTTCAGTTAGTTGGTTTTTTAATGTTTGTTTAAATATTAATTTGGTTTGGATTGTTTAATTTGATTTTCATTTTATTTTCGTATTTTATTTCGTGTTTAATCAAATTTTAACTTTTGTTAATTTTGTTTAATTTAATATTTTTATTAATATTGTTTAAATAGTTAACTGTAAACGTGGTCTATGATAATATATGATATTATACTTTTTTTATTCCGTGGTTTATTATGATATTATACTTTTTTTTATTTCTTTATCAGCCTCATTTTCATGTATTATTGTCTTTCTCAACTCGTCTTTATTATTGAAACCTTATTCATTTCCACAATTTTCATGATAGGGGAGAAGGAGACGAAATTAAGAAAAATACTTAAAAACACAATAAATGTGTAGATCTTTGCTTATGAGGAAGCAACTTTCACACCAAAATTTGGTTACAATTGCAACATTCTATTCGATCATAGTTATTAGAAATGATTATGGAATGGTGCCCTTGAGAAAAAAGTTTAGGATTTTATGTATTTATATTTTCATATTTAATCTATAAATCACTCACTTATTCATTAGAGTTATCTGATAAACTGATTAGAAATAGAAAAAAATGGTAGAGATGATGAATGGTTGGATGAGAGGTATTTGAATGGATGAAAATAGATAAGTGATTAAGAAAAAATAAGAGAGAGTATGCGAGGAAGAGGATAATAGAGATGAATAGAGTGATAACGGAGAGATGATGAATGATTTGATTATCGAAATGAAAATAGAGGTGAGGAATATGATAATGATGAAGGTAAGAAAGATGATAATGTATGAAGGTGAGTGTGTGATAAAGAAACGAAGGAGGTGAAGTGTTATATTATAGTAATGGATCACTGTAGCGTTAACATGCATAACTTAGAAAGAAAAGAAAAGAAGAAGACAAAAACGGATATAAAATTAGTATTATTTATTTATTTACTTTATACATTGAATAAGAAACCAATGCATATTACAAACAAAGTTGGTGTTTCGGTTTGCGAGGTCGAGGTTAACAATCTTTCAAGTTTCGTTTGTCCAACTCCTTATTCTTATCACTGATCATCTTCATTCTGTTGGTTCGTAGTGAAATCTGCATAAGACACTCTTATGTCAAAGTCAGTAAAGATTCAACTGGTTTAGCAATAAATCTGTGTTAAATATAACTAACCTACCATAATACCTTAAAACTTGTATTTATAGATTTCAGGATGGACTTTAGATTAATATTAGTCTAATTATGACTCAATTAATAATAATCGTATTTTAGTTTAAATTAATCATCATCAATCATAATTGTTATATAAGATTGATCGTTTGATTGTCATTCGACCGACCGGTTCAATAGATGTTCTTGACTAATAAAATCATTCAATTCTAAAGTGACCAGAGAATTATACATTAAAGTTGGTGTTTCCTATATATTAATTTTGAAATCCAATTTTTTTCTCTTCTTGTATAATTATATAAGGCTATTAATCAATATTCAAAGACATGTTTACAAAAAGCTAATTTTTCTTTTATCAATAATGTGCAATATTTATTTATTTATTTATTTTTCTAACTATTAAAAACAATTAATATTATTTCATTCCACCATATCTTTACTAAATCGCATTCACCAAAATTTTTTTTAAAATTCATTTCCTGCGAAACCATAATGGTGTTGTAAAAATCGGGTTTTATGGCCCTTTGGCACATAGCAGTACAAATAATCATGTATTAGTTGAATTTTATAACAATAATTATTTCAATTTTACAATTAATATCAACAATACCTTATTGTAATTAATTGATAACAGAGTTTATATACTGATCATGCATAACTATCAGCAGAATGGAGGTGACACTCAGATGCTAAATTTGTGAGAAGAATGACACTCAACAGAGCAGGAATGTGTTGCTCAGCGCCATGTACTTTGACTGGTTTTCTCTTTTTGACATTCCTCTTGCTTTTAGGGTCTTTCAATTCTTTGTTGTGGTGTATAAGTTTTATTTAATTGTTCTTGATACACTCTTTAACGTATGTTTGTTAAGATGTGATGGTGGATGTTTACATGGTTAAGTTGGACATTATAGTAAGGTAAAATAGATATTGCATATATATGGTTTTAATTTAAAGTGGATATGAAATGACTTGTGAGTATGTGATATATATATATATATAT
>NW_025902067.1:14103-24524 GCF_018835915.1 Vigna umbellata
TCAAGTTGATATAAAAAGACTTGTGAGTATGTTATATATATATATATATATATATATATATATATATATATATATATATGAAAATTTGAATCCATTTGTGTAGAACTTGCATAGGCTTGCTTCATCCATTAATGAAAGCATTTCACATTTAGAAGAATACAATTGCTGCCATTTTCTGACAAGAGATGAAATGTAAAGGAAAAAAGGAAAAGTAAAGGAAGAAGTTAGTGTTCATTTGGCAGTATTTGGCGTGAGAAGATTCATGATCTGCATGTGTTTGTACATCCAATGAAGATTGTCCAATGTGAGTTCACCCCCAAGAGAACGTACAACAGACCCACCACTGCATGCTCCCACTTGGCAGCACTCTTCAAGTGACATTCCTTTTATCACTCCATACAAAAACCCACTTGCAAACAGATCCCCTGCTCCTGTTGCATCTTTTGCTTTTGCTTCTCCTATCACTGGAACACGTGCAATCTGACACATTCAAACACAACCTTAACTTTTATTAGGATAATAATCATATCTTAACACAGATTGTTTAGCAACATTTTCACGAATGATAGACAATTCATGGTATCATAGTGCATAATATGTGCAATTTATAGGTATTAGAGTAAGTATTGCAAAATGTAATGTATCATGATTGAAGAATGACTTCCACAATGGGAAGACTACTCTTGACTAGACAGATGACTCGAACTACAACAATGAAAAGATCTTGAGAGTGATAGATGTTGAAAATCCCACATCGACTAGAGATAAGGCCGAGTATATAAGTGAAAACAAACCTCACCTTACAAGTCGGTTTCGTGGGATTGAGTTAGGCTTAAAATCCACTTCTTAACAATGGACAATATTGAAAAACAGAAGTTGATGTTCTATACATTCACATTCATGTTAGCTGGGAAGGCAGAGTAGAGTATTGATGGAGGAGACAACATATGTATTGTATTAAAGTATTTTTTTTCCCTTCCTTTCATTAAGACTTCATCATTCCACCACTTTTCCTACAACACCGATTTCTCATGCTTGCTTCCTTCCTTTCTTCCTAACTTTTCCTTCAACAGATATTATCAAACACTTTCCAGCACTATACTTGTTCCATTCTTAGTCTCATACTAATTTAATCAGCCTAATAAAGACATAGTAAGGAATAAAGTGAAGTTTTCTAAATTTTAGTTAGCTTTCTTCACTTACATACACCTATTGTTTAATTTCCCTATGTAAAAGTTTACAATTTTCAATGGTGCCACTTGGCTAATGTGCAGATCAGAATAACTTTACAACATAATTTACAAACCTCGTTTCCATGTTTAGCAATGCATCCGTTAGAGCCAAGTGTTACTACTGCCCATTGGCAGTACTTGGCAAGAAATTCTACTGCAGTTTCTGGATCAGCATTCTGTTCACCACCCCTGAATTAATCCATTGTGTAAAGTGACAATTTATATAAAAAAAAGAAGAAAAAATGCAGATTACTTAAGTGAAACTAAGACAATGAATAACATGGAAAATGAACATCTTGGAACAAAGCTGGGTTAAGTAAAATTGACATTTACCTTAGAAGCTCTGTTGCCTCATCCTCATTGGCAAAACAAAGGTCAATGTTCCCTGACTCCAGTAGCTTCAGAAGTGGTTCTTTGAAATTCCTGACCATCTACCCAAAATAAAGAGGCTACATAAGATTAAATTTACATAGCTGATGCTAAGGAAACCACAACTTTCCATTTTCTTTTCATGAGTTTGGAAAATTAAAAATAAAATTGGAATAGTTTATTCCGTAAATTACAAAAATGAGTTAATTAACTTAAAATTTACATGTTTAAGATAAGTCGTTATGAGTCGTGACAACTTTTTCATAAGATTTTGAAAATGTGATGCAGTTGTGAATTACACCGACTTTGGTTCAATTAAAAGTTGTTATCATTGTGAACAACATCTAATAAATTGAAAGTCATCATGATTGTTAGCGACTTTGGTTCATAATATTTACAAAGAAGGTGTCATGAGTTATAACGATTTCACTTTTTCAAAATTTTCTGAAAAAATCATCACGATTCATGATGACTTAATCTTGATGTGTGAATTTTAAGTTAATTATCCAATTTTTGAAATTTACAGGGTAAACTACCCATTTTTTTAAATTTTCCCATGAATTTTGATATTTTCTACCTAATGACTTGTTTACACAAACATGAAACATGATATCACATTTCATAATTGTTTATGCAGATAGTTGCAGTAGAATACCTCAAAACTGGCCAAATCCAAAGAAACTAGAAGACCTTCCTGCTTTGCTAAAAGAATGGCTGCTTGAATCACTTCCAAATTAAATATACCATATCTTAACACCAACCACTGAAATGTCAATATATCGAAAACTAAGTTAAAGTGAATGCAGAGTATCAAAAACAAATTCACTCTTATCCTATGATCTATTATGCTGGAATTTACATTGCATGAACAATTAATTCAGTCCTAAAAGAAACTGATGAATGTAATTCCTATCATGACAACAAGAATCAGATCAATATTACAGTGACAAATGAAATATACATGATAACATTATAACACCAAAATGTTAAGCATCCATAATATTTCAATCAATTGACAAATACAACAACCTTGGAGCCCTTAAAATCTTCTTTGGTCAACTCGTCCGCCTGCAAAAAGAAAGCAGAATAATTGTCAAACATAACACAATTTAGTTGATGTTGTTTCAACTCGAACTAAATGCATGTATATTTGAGACACACACAATGAAGTCATGTACCTGAACTTTCACAGCATTAGAGAGACAGGGTCGCATGGTTCGGTTTCCCAAGTCATCAACCAAACAAACACACTGTATCAGATAGTTAAGCCGTTACATTTCTACTTTTGAACAAAACATTTACTGATACAATAAACTATTTGACAAAACTTTGATATTGATCTTGTAATCGGTATTCTGTTACCGATAACCGAGGTTAAACTCTTACTTGGACTGAAAAACAACTCAACAATACCAAAAGCATTTAAGAAAATGTTTGTAAGTTTTAAGCAAATATGTGTGATGTTGAGGAAACCTGTGCTGTATGTCCTTTCTTCTTCCTGAGTCTAGAGAGGTCAACTCCATTGAAATTCATGTTATGGACAAAGAACTCTCCTTGGTCATCATCTCCACAAGCCCCAATAATTCCACTAGAAATCCCAAACCCACTTCTCAGCCCTCGAACCGTGTTTGCAACACTACCTCCAGCCAAGGTCTTGACATTTGCAGCAGAAGGGTCATCATCATGGCATGAGAGAACATGGATTTTCACCTCCCTCAGTATATTTTCAAGCTCTACAAGCTCAACCTACCATCGTGAAACAGATTTTCATGTCATGTCATGTGATGAAGGATCACAGCAGAATAATTTAACAGAAAAGCTATGCTTTGAAAATGTAAGCATAAAAAAAAAGAGAAGATTGTAAGAACCCACCTAGCGTAAGTGATAATAAAAGCGAAAAAAAGTTAAGAGTGAGAGTGAGGAAATGAAAAGGAAGTAAATTGGTGATGGGGGGGTGTGAGTAGTAGTACAGGTATGGAGCCTCCATGTTCACCGGAAATTTGATGAAGCAAAGACCAATCCACTCTTGCCACGTGGTCAATCATGGCTGAGGGTTGCAGTCCCAGAACAATGGGTGCCTCTGCAACTGCAACATCCTTCTTCAACAACGCTCCTACTCCCATCTCACACTCTTCTTCTTTGCTTCTCTCTCTCATCCTTTCTTCTCTTCTCACCCTTTTCTGGATTCTCACACACACACCTATATATATAGTAACAGCACGATGACGCCGCAGCATTTTCCGGATATCGCGGCGTTCACTTTGTAAATTTTGTTGAGTTGATGCAATCTATAAAATATACTAAACTAGCCTGTAGCCTGTGAGCCGTGCGTACGCATAATAATAATAATAATAATAACTATACTGATAATAATAATAATAATAATATTAAAAAATAACAATTATAAATAATAACAGGCTTAATACTTTTTTGGTTCCGAAAAAAGGATTGTGTTCGAAATGGTCTTAAATTTTTAAAAAATAACATGAGATGTCCAGTTTTAATAACTGTGTGATACTGTCAGAAATATAAAATAAAAAATTGAATAATTCTTTAAAAGAAAATAAATAACTATTAAAAAATTAAATAATTACTAAAAAATGTTGAATTGGTCAAAGATTCCTTTTAATTTATAATTAAAAAATTTATGAAGAGTAAGAGTTTCATTAACCAATGTAAATAACAATTTCTAATTACCTCTAATCTTAATAGGTAATTTAATTAAAATCACTCTGACTCTAATTAAATTTTTAAAAGCTAATTCACTGTCAGAAACCTAGTTAAATTTTTAAAAGCTAATTCACTGTCAGAAACCTAGTCAAGAACTTGTCTTCTTCTTCCCAATTTTCTTTTGTTTCTTTCACGCTAACAACTTAATCCTGAGTTCTTCTTTTTTGCAGACAACTCTACTCTGAGAGTTATCCTTGTCTCGAGCAGAAGCCTTTTGGCGGCAAAGACGACAGAGATGTGGGAGCGCGACGCAGGCGGCGTTTTTGTCTTATGTAGTGTAGTGGCTGACGGTGAGTTCGCAAGGGACCGTGGGAGGAGATCATGTCGAAGAAGGTCGTGGTGGCTCGCGGTGACACGATCTGGCAAGTACTGTGACGGAATCGCGAGGCCCTTTGTGGCGCAAGGAAAACCCTCTTCTTCTCTGTTTTGGGTTGTTTCGCAGGAAGCGCAGACACGACCTCTTCGCAGCGCAATGGTCATGGCAGAGGCGGGTTGTTTCTTCGCATAGGCGAGTTGTATCTTGACCACTTTTTTCTAACACGAAAATTGAACTCCTCCACTTCTCAAATAAATGAAATATTTTGACAGATTTGTGATATTTCAAAATTTGGAGGATGATTGAAGATCTTGTGAAAAGTAACTTCATATATAGATTAATAATTAATAATCTTCTAAAGAAATGAAATTAATATTACAGAAATGAACAGCTCGAAATGTATGAGGAATTTTTATTTGGAATGCATAATAGAGAATCTGAGACAAAGAAGCAGATTGAGTGGAGAGTTGTTTACCGCTGAATACAGTCTCAAAACTCCTTGGAAGCCTTAACAACATCCAATCTATTTTTTTTTTTACAATTTTAACCTCACTGCCACGTAATACCATTTAATTTTTGATGCCGTTAGCAAAAAGGATTAACTTAACCTTTTTTTTCAAAAGTTTGAATCATTTGTTACTTTTTAAAAAAGCTAAAACTATTTTGAACACAACCCCTATTTCTGAGGGACCAAAAGAGGTATTAAGCCATGATGATAATAATAATAATAATCATACTGGTGATATTGATAATAACAATGTTAATTGTAATATGAATTGTAATAATAATAATAATATTAATAACGATCAAGGAAGAAAGTACACACATATGATTCAATCCCAAAATAATTTATACAAAATTAGTACAAAATGTTAAGGTTGATGCCCTGTATCATTTTGATAGGCGAAGTGCCAAGGCTGATGAAAATTTGAGATTGATAAGATCGTCTCTTCCTGAGGCAGTTGAAGCTTGTGTTGATGCTGCAGGTCATGAATTTGACATTTCACGCCAGCGGACTGGTGAAAATTTGTTCTGATCGGTCGCCTGATTAATGTTCACCAACATCTGCTTGCTCTAAAAATATCAGAACATCTTGGAATGAATCAAGAGGTGGTGATAATGCACTGGGCATGCTCAAAGATAACTGCTTCATTGGCAATTCCTGATGCCTTATTGGGAACTCGGGAAAAATCCGATGGCAAGCAAAGGATCTCCACTTCATGCTCCTCGAATAAAACTTATTGAGCAGACACAAAGCCTTTTTGCTAAAACCTTAGATACAAACAAAATTACACATCTGATAAAATATAAAATAAACATAAATTTATCTACACATAAGTTATCTTTCTTACATAAAAAATAATGGAGCATATATTTGAATCTAAGGCAGTTGAGGAGCATGCAAAACTCTTAAGAATTCAGCATGAACTTGTGTACATTGTAAAAAAAAATAGTGTATCTTATATGCTTTAACCAGGGTTCTTCCTCTTCAAGGAATTTTAGCGAGGATGCAGAACACACAAGTTCTTCTATATTTGATTGAAAATTTGGGAGAAAAAAAATAAAAAAATGTTAAAAATCATTCGTTTAACACACATAAATCTTTTATATTTATAATATTCTTACTTACTTTTTACTTTTTACTTTTTACTTTTTACTTTCTTTTTTTCTTAAAAAAATACAAAACTTTATATTTTTAAAACCATTTCACCGTTGTTAAATTAACTCATGTTATCATTTCTCTACAGCTAAATCAGTTTTTTCATGGACAGAGTTAAAAAAGTGAACTACGAAAAAAGAGAAAAACGGAAATGACAAAAAGAGCATAAAAAAGGACAGCTGTCATCAAAATAAGAATGGGTACAGGAGTAATTTTCATAATATATTATTTTCTTATATGTATAGTAGATTGTATTTTGGTAATATATTATTAAGCACAGTCTGCATGAAATAAAATATGAATGTGAGAATGAAAATTAATTTCAGGTTTTTATTTAAATTTTAAGACTAAACTAAAATTTTCATATGTATAAGAAAAATCGAAAGAGAATTTTGACTTTTTTTCAAAAATTATAAATCTCAAAAAGAATTTCAATTTTTTAAAGAACAATAAAATAAACATAAAAATAAAACAAAGTATATTTAAAAATAAATCTATTATAGAAAATTTATTTCCAATAAAGGCATCTTAGAGAAACTAAAGTGATTTTGCTATTGATAGTGGATTTATAGAAACAATAATCCTCAAAATATAGTTAAATGTCAAATCTTTACAAGAATAAAGATAAAAATTATCGGCATGGAATTAGTCGTTTTGAATTTTATGTATGTTAAATTTATGCTATTTGAATATTATATTTATATTTCATAATAAAGATAAAAAGTTTTAAGTATTTATACAAAATACGATATGCTATTTGATTATTTTATTTTATTTTTTAAAAACTATTATTGTTAATAATTCACTTTACATATTTTATCTGAGATAATGTCTTTTTTATGATATTGTTAATATATTGTTAATAATTCACTTTACGATATTGTTAATATATTGTTAATAATTCACTATAAATCATTTTATGAAAATTTGACATAGATATATGAGGAGGAATATAGCAGATAGAATGAAATGTCTTTAAAGAAAGTATTTATCATTTTATATTATAAAGAAACATTTTTTTTTCTCTTTTCAATTGTGAAGTGACGTTGTTTCTACACTAATTTAATATAAATATATTTGTTATGTAATTCCATTAGATAAAAATATTTTAGAGGTCTTAATATTTAAGATTTTATTATTTTTATACTAAAAAAAATGTATACATACTTTATATTAATTAATTATTTTTATAAATATAAAAATTTACTTTTTAATAATTATTATTAAAATATTCACATTAATTAAAAATAATATTAATTTATAATATATAAGTAAATGTAAATTTTATATTATAAGTTAAGTCTATTTGAGTTTGACTTTAAATTTATTTTTTAATATGGAAAATCATAAGTTAAAATATAATTTTGTAAATTTTCTTATTTATTAATTAAGTTGTGTGGAAGTTCCATAATTAAATATCAAAACTTATTTATAATAAATAAATAGATACAAATCAAGTGGTGATTTTTTTAAGAATTGAATTAGATTTAAGTTTAAAGTTTGTTTTTTAAGTATTACATTACTTTTTAAAAGTGATTGTATTATGTATAAAAAAAATATTTATGGTGAAATATAAGAAAGTATCAATTTGTCACACGTGATCATATTTGATTACACCCTTTAACGCAAGTAAACAATAACATTGATACCATTGTGATTATTTGAAAAAACATTGTTTTCTGTGTGGTAATATAATAAAATAAACCAGCAGAAATCAAGGACCAACTTTTTGTGCTTTTGTCCAACCTTTTTAGATTCCCATCAAATTGTGCCCTATAATAACACAATAATTTTGTATACACATTTAGATAATTTTATTTAATTTTAACTAAGGAGCGTATTTTATTATTGGATATTATTATTATACACTTTCATGACGATGATGATGAAGCTTTATCATTTTCTGGAAAGTGATCAATAATTCCTTTTAGCATTTGACTATAGGAATTTGGCACATGACTCCTATTAATCACATTTAAAATCAAATGAACATTGAAAAAATATATATACACAGTAAAAATTGAGTGATCCGATAGCGAGTGAAATTGAAATGCTTAATAAATAAAAAATATTGTTAGGATAGATCTATTAAGTGAGGTTTGTATCTCACTTATATATTATAACAATTAATAATGTAGTAAATACAAAATCATATATCTCTTTTATCTCTAAGTCTTTAATTACTCATAAATTTTGAGATTGATTTTTTATTAATATTAGCTAATCACGATCCAATTACGAATAATTATATTTTATGTTGATCATTATTATATTTTAATTCAGTGTGATGATCAACTAGATTCACTCCTGACTTATCAGATAATTCAAACTATGATTAATTATTGGATTCGTAATTGATCGCACAATCATAGGATAATTTACGAGTGAGACTACGAAATAATTTCACCAAACTATATTAGTGTTTTTGAAAAAAAAATTTGAGATTCAAATTACCTTATATTTGTTTATGAGAATTTGGCTCGATGCTTGTTGGAATATTTGTTTATGACAAATGAACTCTGAATATTTGTCGATTTTTTCACCTAAACAAAATGTGATGAAAATTTCTGTAGAAAAAATTGAAAGAATTTGAAAGTGGAATCTCTTTATGGATATGGGGTGGTGAGTGGTGTGTTTGAGAGAAGCACGATGAATGATTAATAGGCCGAAATGGATCTCAATGATTCTACTTAAGATTCGTGCCACGTCACTTAAACCTACCTTTTGGATTCTTCCACAGTACTTTAGTCAAAAAAGTAAACAAATAAGAGACTGAGACAGAAACGTACCACTGCTGCGCCGAAAACAAATTATTATTTTATTTTACGATTAATAGCTACTTCCATACATATATTTTGTTAATTTTAGTATATAAATTTGACTTTTTCTTAATTTTTTAAATTCGTTAAAGTAATTGAAGAAATGTATGATATTTAATAATTATTATGCTTGTTTATTAAAAAAAGTTAACTTCCATTCTTAATGAAGAAAATTTTCACTTAGGCAATTAAACCTAAATGATATAAGGGGGTTTGGGAAAATTGATTCTTTTATGTGACACCCGGACACTGACGAGGACGGAGAGTAATGGTCGGTGCAAGAGGCACGAAGTGCAAGGGGCACAAACAAGGAGCTGCTCCTGGCAGGCTTCCAGTGGAAGGGGCACATGAATGAATCGAATATACACCAGAATGAAAGGGATCTAGAGACTGTATAGGTATGAGACTATACAGGATAACTTAAAGGAATTGATTTGGCTACTCATATCACCAAAATGACCTTATGGGAAGTTTTCTCGGAAAGTGTGCGAGTGAAGACAAAGCACATTGGAAAGCCTCGTGTTGATGTGTGGGGGCAGTTAATATTCTTTGTAAGTTGTTGGGACGTTACAAGTAGTATCAGAGCCTAGCCTCTCCCAGTACGATGTGATTTGAGGACGAACCAAACGGAAGCTGGTGGGCATGTGACACCCGGGCACTGACGAGGGCGGGGAGTGATCGCCGGTACAAGAGGCACGAAGTGCAAGGAGCACAAACAAGGAACCGCTCCTAGCAGGCTTCCAGTGGAAGGGCACATGGATGAATCGAACATACACCGGAATGAGAGAGATCTAGAGACTGTATAGGTATGGGACTATACAGTTGAAGGATAACTTAAAGGAATTGATTTGGTTACTCATTACACAAAAATGACCTTCCTTATGGAAAGTTTTTTCGGAAAATGTGCGAGTGGGAACAAAACACATTGGAAGGCTCGTGTTGATGTGTGGAGACAGTCAATATTTCTTGTAAGTTACGGGGACGTTACAAATGGCATCATAACCTAACCTCTCGTTACATTTTGGATCACAAGCCTTTTGGGATATATATTTATATATATATATATATATATATATATATATAGGGGTTTGCTAACGCGCGTACGCCTGTTTTTCAGTTGGTACATTTTAGCAATGTGTACCGGGTTTTATTAGACAAAAATATCCTAATATATCATCGATTCTAAGTTTTAAGGTTAAGGGACCTCTCTCATTCCTCTCAATCATTTCTCTTTCATCTCTCTCACTCTAACCTTTTCTCTGTCATCCCTATTGTAGTGCCAATTGAAAAAATCA
>NW_025902067.1:32948-67832 GCF_018835915.1 Vigna umbellata
AAAAAGTTCATATCATTACCAGCCATTTTTCTCGATAAGCTGCTCCAAACTTGTATCAAAAATCTCCTTATTTAAGTTTTCACGTACACGTGTCACTGGCATGCTCACTGATTTCTGAAACTTCCTCTCAGTCTCTGTGTTGTTCTTCCTGCCCTGTCCATTCTGCATCAGAAAAATCACATATATGTATAAATACTACCATAAACTGATATGATCATGCAGCTTAAAGTTTATATGCAGAGATGAAGAATCATAAAAAGTTTCTTTACTGATAAATGCATTTAACAAAAAGTTATGCAGAAGTTTGAAACCTGAACAGTGTGTGGTGAAGTTGAAATAGCAGTGAGGTGTTCTTCCTCTATCTTCTTCTTCGATTTCCAGAAAGCGTTAATTTCATCTTTGGTCAGTGAACGGTTCCTCTTAAGTGTGGCTGAAACATTCAACAACGTTAACCTCATCAAAAATCACCATCTTTTACCATTATTAAACAGGCTTAAACACAAAGCATCAAATTTATCAGATATTAATATAAATTATGGATCTTTGTTTAAGTTAATCCGACACGACACGAAATCAAAAATTGATTTATAAGTTAATTACCTGACTTAGGATCCACATGGGTAGAGTCCCATCCTGCCATGAGAGAACCCATTGTGTTGTGAAACTGTGAGTGAAACTGTGAGTAATATATCTAAAAGGATAATTAATCTACTTGCTCGTCATCACGGCTTTCTAATATTTTTATATTGTTCCTGATGACAGTGATGATATGTTTCTTTTTCCTTTGTTCTTATCTCTTCTTGATTTTTTCAAGCGTGATGAGAAAAGATGAAGTGGGTCCCACATCTTATATAATACTTTTCATCCTATGATTTTGATGAATAGAGTAAATGAATGTTCTGGACTTCAATTAATGTCGCCCATAGAATAGAATACAAGGTGGCGATATTAACGCTAATGTTTTTGTTTTGATCAACCTTAAACTGAATGTTCTATTTTTTAACTGTTTTTTTCTCGTTTGGAACTGGTCATGGAGACACATCTGAAGTGTATATTGTGATTATATTTTATTTTCACAATAAAATAGATAAATAAATGTCATACTTTTGAGAAAAAAATATAAATAATAACATTATCTGATAAGGCTTTGTCATTGGATATCTGAATCTGCACATACGACAAACAAACATTAATAATAACATTTCTTTATCGATAAGATAATAAAACATTTTAATGTTTTTCAATAAATTAAGATCTATAAAAAGATTTAGGTCCCACCTTAATTAATTCACAAAGTATCTTAATAAATATAAGCTATATATTAAAAATAAAGAATAGGTTAAAATATTTCAAAATGTATTATTATTGTAATTGTTTAAAGTTTCATTAAAAGGAACTATGTTGGTGCAATATGACCTATGATAATTGAGGGTATATGCAAATGGAACCCACTTGAATAAAAAATCTTATCTTCAAGAAAATATCCTTAGGGGCAGTCCCCACCTCCCTTTCTTTTTTTCTTATTTTCGTTTTTACTTAGTTTTAAATGTATAATTATCAACTTGATCTATTATCTAAAATATATTTTGAAATAAAGTTGTGTAAGAGGTTATTATTCACTTAAAAATTTAACAGATAACAAAATATAGTGAACCAAAAAAAATTCATATAATAGAATTTATGAAATAATAATAATAAAAAGTTAAGATTATTTGCAAAAGAAAAAGAAGAAGACAAAATTAGATTAATTTTTTATTGATTAAAAGATAAAAAATAAAATGATTATATGAGAAAAATTTTGTAAATTAACTTTTTTGTTTTTTTTATAAAGAAATGAGTTCAATGTTCTGAATTTATTCATTTTTTCATAACATTTAAATACAAAGTATTAATTGGAAGTAATTATCATTAAATAGTCAAAGGAGGAAAGTAAACTATCAATTAGTTAAGTTGGGAAAGGGGGAATTTGCTTAATTGTGCTTTTATTTGTGAGAAAGATGAATGTAAATTTTCTTAGATTGTATATCTTTTGAAAATATAAAAGATAAATTTTAATTTTATTCTAAAAAAGCTTTAATTTAAATATTTTGAAATTTCTCATATGGGATTAAGGGCATTTTTTTTTAATTTAACTAATATATATATATATATATATATATATATATATAATTTTATAGAAAATTTTGAATTATAGCATATATATTTTTTAAATTGCATAAACCATTCATATAATTCTTTACAAATTAATGTAAAAGAGAAGATGAAGATAATTTAATAATACTAGGTGATTCCATTCATCTTTGGTAAAACCATATTGTCACCAAATCACACACTTAAACCCTCTTTTATTTTAATCAAACTTAAAAGTTACTATAAAAAATAATAAATTTAAATTTATAAAAAAAAAGTAGTTTAAAAGGAAGTAAAGTCTAAATATTTTATTAATTAAATTAAAAAGCTTATAAATGAGTTCATTTAATTATTTTATTTAATACTTATTTTGGTCCTTCGTTTTCTAGGGTGTGTTCAAAGTTGTCTTCTTTTTTTTCAAAAGTTCACTAACGTCTTATATTTTGAAAAAACGGTTCACGTTAGTCCTTTTTGCTTACTACTTTAAAAAAGCTAACGGCAGACTTGTCCATTGTAAAAAACTTGATGACTTGTACAATTATTGTTGACGTGGCACTGTGAGGTGTTTAGCCCCTATTTGACCAATGAGAAGATGCCACGTGACAGATCCCTTTTCACCCAAAGTTAGGGTTTCACAATTGCAGAATGGGCAAGTGCTTTCTCTGCGTCGTCATGAAAACTAGAGGTTCTATAACGAATTGCCATGGAAGCGCAATTCAAGTATTCACAACGGCGGTGTGATTGCTACGCAAAGGAGAACGTCATGACACTACGATTTGGTCCTCGAGATGTAAATGAGTTTCTACTTTGGATGCAGGTTTGTTGGCGACACTTGCGAGGAGAATGGGTTTCGTGCATTTGCAGGTTGCGCGAGAATGATGAACTCGCGAGGAAGAAGATGCTAGGGTTTCTGTTTCTGAATTTTTGTGTTTGATTTGCAGGTAGTGGAGATTGGTGGAGGAGCTTGCGGTGTGGTTGGCATGGTTGCAACGCTAGGGTTCATGGCTACAACACTCGCGAGCTAGGGTTCATGGCAGCGGCACGATTCGGTTGCTCTGCTATGCGATTTGGGAGTTCAAAAATTGGGAATTTTTTTGAGTTTTGTTGTGTCTGAATCGCGAGGAAGAAGAAGATGTTGATGCTGTCCTCACGACGGCTTGAAAGGTGTTTTAGATTTTCCACGTCATTTTAACCCTAAACGTAATGAACACCTTAAATGACCTCACAATGCCACGTCAATAATAACTAAACAGGTCATCAAGTTTTTGCGAGGAGAGCAAGTCTGTCGTTAGCATTTTTAACGCCGTAAGCAAAAAGGACTAAGGTAAACCGTTTTTGAAAAGAAAGAGGATAACTTTGAACACATCATATATGAGCATGTATGAAAATATATGATGGTTATAATTAATCATGGACATGATACTACATAATATAGATGAATACAAATATGGGTGATTGTTTGGTATATGAAATTTGATGCGAAATCATGTTTACGGATGAAAGTTTGAGTTTGATGTAATTCACAAAATCTTGTAAGGAGATTCTATGGTAGCATTCCTTTAGTGTATGCATCATTGATGTAAGGATTCAAGTAAAGAGATATTCTAGTATTTTAATAATTATTCACGCTTATATAAAGTATAATGATTTATATGGTGAAAGTCATAGGAAATACTAATCTAAAGGCAGGATAATCATCTGATATGCAAAAAGGAATTAACCTCATAACTTATATATATATATAATGAAATTCATTAACAATTATTCTGTAGAGCAGTAAAAACCACTATAAGTACATGTCTCTAATTATTCTAACATTAAATACATGTATCCGAATGTGAAATAAAGTCTTTGATTATATGATTTGTATGTATATAATTGTTTTGAAGTACATGAAATTGTGGTACAATACGTGTTATTAATATATGATACTTTTATGTAAACTAGTTTAGCTTCTTTGTTTCGTTTGTCTTGTTTATGTTTATTTTTTAATTTTATAATAATTATTTTATGGGTGTGAGTAAATGAAAATATATGTATAGAGATAATATATATAAAAAATACCATTAGAGATGAAAAATTAAGAATTAGAATTAGAAAATACTTTAAGAGAAAAGTGATTAGATTGGTGTATATATATAATGAAATTCATTAACAATTATTGTCGAATTTATTTATGCACAATAATATTCATTAAAAAAACTTATATCCAAAAACGTTCTATTAAAATCAAACATGAAAAATAATTGATTTTAAAAATAATAATAACTCTTAAGAATATTCTTTTCGATTCAAAAATATATTTTTCCAAAATATAAGAATTTTATGCAACCAAAACAGTTAAATAATTCCCAAGATCCGTGATTCTCAAAATTAAAGTTCACCAAACAAATTCATTGACTTTTGATGTATACTTTAGACTAAATTGCAATTTAAGGTGAAACTTTTGATACTTTAAAATAGTTTTATGCGTTTAATTTTGTATTTAATGAGTATTATTTCTTAATTGAAAATTTAGTTGTTAGAGGAATTCCTCCTTATCCATATTCTTACTTAATGATTTTTTTTTCGTCTTCCGACTATAAATAAAATAAAAATCGCCATTAAATCTTCAAAGCATTTAAAAATGGATTCTGAGTGGAGGCTCACGATACCTTTCTTCCTTTGGGAAGAAGAAATAAAGTAAAAAAATAAATGGGAAACTCTTTGAAAATGTTTAATAAAGAAATAAATAAGAGAGAGAGCAATTTAAAAGTACAAAATTGACTATTATTTTATGTTTTTATTACTTTACATGTTTATCTTATTTTACTCATATGTTTCCTAAAAACAGGCCGGGCCCACCGATTTCTGCCATAACGTAATATGGAATGCCTTATCCAAGATGCTAACCTACCCACAGTTTCTTTCAAGTTAAAAATTGGAATAACTATTTTTTAATTCTCAAATTGAATTTTGACAAAGAAAGCTCAAAACATGCACCGGGAAGAGTTTTACAAAGAATTTATCCATTTATCTATAGGATATAGGAATATGGCACTTTAATATCATACTTTTTTATATCTATTTGATATCATTTTTCACCATTTTTTTTACTTTTTTTTAATATAAAAAATACATTTTATTAAAATCATTTTATCTTTATAAAGATTTTGAAAATGCTGGTGAAATGGATGAAAGAAACTTTTTCCTAATCTATAAATTCAAGTACATAAATGCTCAACTCATTAACATAATTGNATATATATATATATATATATATATATATATAATTTTATAGAAAATTTTGAATTATAGCATATATATTTTTTAAATTGCATAAACCATTCATATAATTCTTTACAAATTAATGTAAAAGAGAAGATGAAGATAATTTAATAATACTAGGTGATTCCATTCATCTTTGGTAAAACCATATTGTCACCAAATCACACACTTAAACCCTCTTTTATTTTAATCAAACTTAAAAGTTACTATAAAAAATAATAAATTTAAATTTATAAAAAAAAAGTAGTTTAAAAGGAAGTAAAGTCTAAATATTTTATTAATTAAATTAAAAAGCTTATAAATGAGTTCATTTAATTATTTTATTTAATACTTATTTTGGTCCTTCGGTTTCTAGGGTGTGTTCAAAGTTGTCTTCCTTTTTTTCAAAAGTTCACTAACGTCTTATATTTTGAAAAAACGGTTCACGTTAGTCCTTTTTGCTTACGACTTTAAAAAAGCTAACGGCAGACTTGTCCATTGTAAAAAACTTGATGACTTGTACAATTATTGTTGACGTGGCACTGTGAGGTGTTTAGCCCCTATTTGACCAATGAGAAGATGCCACGTGACAGATCCCTTTTCACCCAAAGTTAGGGTTTCACAATTGCAGAATGGGCAAGTGCTTTCTCTGCGTCGTCATGAAAACTAGAGGTTCTATAACGAATTGCCATGGAAGCGCAATTCAAGTATTCACAACGGCGGTGTGATTGCTACGCAAAGGAGAACGTCATGACACTACGATTTGGTCCTCGAGATGTAAATGAGTTTCTACTTTGGATGCAGGTTTGTTGGCGACACTTGCGAGGAGAATGGGTTTCGTGCATTTGCAGGTTGCGCGAGAATGATGAACTCGCGAGGAAGAAGATGCTAGGGTTTCTGTTTCTGAATTTTTGTGTTTGATTTGCAGGTAGTGGAGATTGGTGGAGGAGCTTGCGGTGTGGTTGGCATGGTTGCAACGCTAGGGTTCATGGCTACAACACTCGCGAGCTAGGGTTCATGGCAGCGGCACGATTCGGTTGCTCTGCTATGCGATTTGGGAGTTCAAAAATTGGGAATTTTTTTGAGTTTTGTTGTGTCTGAATCGCGAGGAAGAAGAAGATGTTGATGCTGTCCTCACGACGGCTTGAAAGGTGTTTTAGATTTTCCACGTCATTTTAACCCTAAACGTAATGAACACCTTAAATGACCTCACAATGCCACGTCAATAATAACTAAACAGGTCATCAAGTTTTTGCGAGGAGAGCAAGTCTGTCGTTAGCATTTTTAACGCCGTAAGCAAAAAGGACTAAGGTAAACCGTTTTTGAAAAGAAAGAGGATAACTTTGAACACATCATATATGAGCATGTATGAAAATATATGATGGTTATAATTAATCATGGACATGATACTACATAATATAGATGAATACAAATATGGGTGATTGTTTGGTATATGAAATTTGATGCGAAATCATGTTTACGGATGAAAGTTTGAGTTTGATGTAATTCACAAAATCTTGTAAGGAGATTCTATGGTAGCATTCCTTTAGTGTATGCATCATTGATGTAAGGATTCAAGTAAAGAGATATTCTAGTATTTTAATAATTATTCACGCTTATATAAAGTATAATGATTTATATGGTGAAAGTCATAGGAAATACTAATCTAAAGGCAGGATAATCATCTGATATGCAAAAAGGAATTAACCTCATAACTTATATATATATATATAATGAAATTCATTAACAATTATTCTGTAGAGCAGTAAAAACCACTATAAGTACATGTCTCTAATTATTCTAACATTAAATACATGTATCCGAATGTGAAATAAAGTCTTTGATTATATGATTTGTATGTATATAATTGTTTTGAAGTACATGAAATTGTGGTACAATACGTGTTATTAATATATGATACTTTTATGTAAACTAGTTTAGCTTCTTTGTTTCGTTTGTCTTGTTTATGTTTATTTTTTAATTTTATAATAATTATTTTATGGGTGTGAGTAAATGAAAATATATGTATAGAGATAATATATATAAAAAATACCATTAGAGATGAAAAATTAAGAATTAGAATTAGAAAATACTTTAAGAGAAAAGTGATTAGATTGGTGTATATATATAATGAAATTCATTAACAATTATTGTCGAATTTATTTATGCACAATAATATTCATTAAAAAAACTTATATCCAAAAACGTTCTATTAAAATCAAACATGAAAAATAATTGATTTTAAAAATAATAATAACTCTTAAGAATATTCTTTTCGATTCAAAAATATATTTTTCCAAAATATAAGAATTTTATGCAACCAAAACAGTTAAATAATTCCCAAGATCCGTGATTCTCAAAATTAAAGTTCACCAAACAAATTCATTGACTTTTGATGTATACTTTAGACTAAATTGCAATTTAAGGTGAAACTTTTGATACTTTAAAATAGTTTTATGCGTTTAATTTTGTATTTAATGAGTATTATTTCTTAATTGAAAATTTAGTTGTTAGAGGAATTCCTCCTTATCCATATTCTTACTTAATGATTTTTTTTTCGTCTTCCGACTATAAATAAAATAAAAATCGCCATTAAATCTTCAAAGCATTTAAAAATGGATTCTGAGTGGAGGCTCACGATACCTTTCTTCCTTTGGGAAGAAGAAATAAAGTAAAAAAATAAATGGGAAACTCTTTGAAAATGTTTAATAAAGAAATAAATAAGAGAGAGAGCAATTTAAAAGTACAAAATTGACTATTATTTTATGTTTTTATTACTTTACATGTTTATCTTATTTTACTCATATGTTTCCTAAAAACAGGCCGGGCCCACCGATTTCTGCCATAACGTAATATGGAATGCCTTATCCAAGATGCTAACCTACCCACAGTTTCTTTCAAGTTAAAAATTGGAATAACTATTTTTTAATTCTCAAATTGAATTTTGACAAAGAAAGCTCAAAACATGCACCGGGAAGAGTTTTACAAAGAATTTATCCATTTATCTATAGGATATAGGAATATGGCACTTTAATATCATACTTTTTTATATCTATTTGATATCATTTTTCACCATTTTTTTTACTTTTTTTTAATATAAAAAATACATTTTATTAAAATCATTTTATCTTTATAAAGATTTTGAAAATGCTGGTGAAATGGATGAAAGAAACTTTTTCCTAATCTATAAATTCAAGTACATAAATGCTCAACTCATTAACATAATTGTCAAAGCTGTACAACACCCTATTTGTTCAAGCAATTGAATAGCTGACCAAGTGAAGTACTCAAACAAAGAAGAAAACGGCAACTGATATAAGCAATAGAGGTACAAGCATCACCATCATCATTCTTAGTTGATATATATACATATATCCATTACTGGAAGGAAAAAGCAGAAGCTTTATCAATGGAGTTTGAAGATTTAGCAGAGGGATGCATTGCAGAGATACTGTCACACACGTCTCCCATGGATGCATGCAAGCTCTCCTTGGTTTCAAGAGCCTTTTGTTCTGCAGCTGAATCTGATTTTGTGTGGTCTGCTTTTCTCCTCAACTTGACCTCAATCATTCCTCCTTCTTCCATTCCCTCATCCAGTTCTAAGAAGGGTCTCTATTTCAATCTCTGCAACCACCCCACCATCATTGATCAGGGCAAAAAGGTCAGTACATAACACTTTATTATATTCTTTGAGTAATCCTTGTTCATGATTTTGATCAAACATAATTTGGTGATCTGGGCTCATGTAATAATTTCTCATGAATTTGGTTTTGGTGGTTTTAACAAAACCAAGCATTTCTGGTTTCAAACTGAATGAAATGTGTTGTCTCCGAAATTAATGCAGAGTGTTCAGCTGGACAAAAGGACAGGGAAGAAGTGTTACATGCTTTCTGCCAGAAATCTGGACATTGAATGGGGTGATGATGTTCACCATTGGGAGTGGACAAGCCTGCCTGAGTCCAGGTAAATTGATTGATTAAGGTTTCGAGAAACATTTTGTTTGACACCTTAATTTTAAGGTTTTACAAGTGTTTGTTGTAACTAGCTCAGCTATGTTTGATTGTGGTATGAAAAAACACAACTTTGATATGAATTCAGGACATTGAGCAATTGTTGTGTTAGCAGGTTCGAAGTGGTTGCTGTTCTTCGTGCTGTGTGCTGGTTTGACATCAGTGGGAAGATAAGCACGGTTGGTCTGTCATCAGACACTCATTATGCAGTATTTCTGGTGTTCAAGATGATCAATGCAAGTGGGTTTCACTACCATCCGACAGTGATATCAGTTGGTGTTTCTGGAGGCAGTACCAACTCCAAATATGTTTGTTTGGATCTGAACTTGAAAGATAATCGCTTAATAAAACTACCATGTCCTAAAGTGAGAAATGATGGTTGGTTGGAGATTGAGATGGGAGAGTTCTTCAATTCAGGCCTAAAAGAAGAGCAATTGCATGTGAAAGTCATGGAGACAACAAGCCATATATGGAAGTGTGGTTTTGTTCTTGAAGGAATAGAAATTAGGCCTAAACATGTCTGATATGTGAAGGATGAAAACTTCAAAAGAATGCAGAATTCTCAGTTTATTCTTTGTTTTGACATCTTTTTTCCCATAAGCATTGTACAAATATGCAAAGTTTTATTTTATTGTAACATTTTATTTAATATTTATTGTTATTAGCTTAATATAATGTTTCAAAAGTAGTTGTAAAGTAGATGTTTGTTAAAGAAAAAACTAATGTTTTTCAACGAAACTAGCGAAGTCACCAAGTGGTTAATCTTTGCCACTATTAAATGGTTTATTTCCATCAAATGGGTTTGGTGTGTTGCGATGATTGGGCCATTGATTGGGCCGTACAGCAGCACGATCAAATGCATAGAATCAAGGAGGTTACTTTCTGCACCCCTTCAATTTCTATCTGCACCAAACAAGATTTGGAATTTCAATTTTTATTTGAAGACATTATGTTGTGCTGGTGGCTGGAACTTGGAAGAGAGTTATCCGACAAGGGGTGTTGGAGCTCATGAGAATGTTTCAAAATGGTAAAGTTTAGATTAATATGCTTCCAGATTGGTATTTCTGGAAGTTGGAAGAACATTCTAGAAAATAAAATCTATATACAATCCAATAAAAACATTCTAAAAGTATATATTTAATTTGTTCTCTTATTTACCAAAATCCGAAATAGTAAATGTGCTTTTCTAGAACACTCTAATTCTTACACATTAAAAGAATTTAATACATTTTTAAATATTAAATTATGTATTTTAAAGTTACAATAAAGATACTAAAGAACAAAATAGAAAATCCAAATTCCTAGCATCATTGATTGGTTTGGATTTCGACGTCGGTGGGATGATAAAAAAAATAATGTTTCTTGTTTTTCCAACCAAGCAATTGCGACAACATAAGAAAAAGAAAATTTCTAAAGTCTGAATCTGACTGTTGAAAAAGAAAATTCATCTTTCTAAATTGGAAAAGTGAAGCATCATAGCAAGCAAGAAAACCAAATATACAAATACAAAAGGTCTATTTATAAAAAAAAGTTGAAAAACAATGATTTGACAACTATTTCCCTATATATAATCAATTAACACGTTTTTTTATGACAACAATAATATTTAAAATAATTAATAGAAAAATAAAAGGTAATTAAATAAATAATTGAAAATTTTAAGAAAGCATTAAATTCGAAATAGAGGTAAGTTCGAGCCAAGTTCCTTGATGTTATTGTTGAAAATTTGCAAAATGGCAATATCAGGTACACTAGCATGCTGAATACAACGAATGAGAAAGCTACAAATAAAGAAAGGAGGTATGAATGGGACGTAAAGAAAAAGGCATCTTAATGAAAAGCATAATGATATATTTTGAAAATATTTTTTTTAACATTTTAATATTATTTACATGTCATTATATAATTAATCTAAAATTATTTTATAATCAATAATAATAACTACAAATATCAATATAGACCAATAATAGAATAATACATGAATAATATTAAAATATTATTAAAAAAATATTATGAAAGTATCACTATGAAAAATATTTTGGAAGTATAAGAAGCATATGTTTGTTTAAATAAAGGATTTAAGTGATATTATAAAACGGAAAAAATAATGAAGAATAAAAAAATTAAATATGTTTGTAGTTTCTAAATTTAGACTTCATATTTTAGTATAATAATGTTAAATTATTTTTAGTTTTCATAATTAAATAACATTTTAAGTTAATATTTAGATTAAAACATGTTAAATAGTAAATGTAAATAAATTAAATATGAATCTGAAATATATTTTGACAAATTAAATTAAAAATGTCTAACACAAATTGATTAAAAAATTATATTTATTTATTTTTAAATTAAAGGCTAAACTGTATTAAAATTTAAGACAAATAAATTCAAATTTTATGTTAAATATTAAAAACTAAAAACATATTTATCCTATTAAAAAATAAAGATAAAATATGTTTATAGAATTAGGTTGTGTTTCAAATTCTAATATTTTTTAACTTGAAATTTTAAAAATAAATATTAATATAAATTCTAATGAAAAGCTTAAAAAAACCTATAATTTGTTTTAAAACATTTTATTAAACCTACTAATAACATTAATGTTTCGATCTTAAATTTCGTAAATGATATTATTCAAATCAATTATCCTTTATTTCAACCTCTTTAAAATATTCGTTTCGTCATAATTTAATAAATATTTATAAATATTGTTGATAGAAACAAATATATTAAAAGAAAATTAAACTTTTTTATCTTTTATTTCCTTCATTATCTTTAAATAAATTTGTATATAATTGATTATAACAAAATCTAATTGATTACAAAAATGTATAATCGATTTCGTCAAACCTGTACAATTGATTATTAGTTTATATACTTAGTTATTATTATACTTTATTAAATATCTATATTTTATTATAAGAAAATAAATATCTATCATTATAACGTTTTTATCTAAATCTTCCTATTTTAATAACTTTTTTTTTATTTATAAAAGCACACCTTAATGAAAAAAAAAGGAAAAGTAAACAAATAGTACATTTTAATATAAAAGCGCAATTTAACATTATTATTATTACCGAGGACAATATAATTTGATAATATTTTTTTATAATATTTTAATATATTATCATTATATTAATTAATGTTAATATTTATAATTATTATTATTGGTCGTGAAATAATTTTAGACTAATTATATAATAATACAATGATTTTAAAATATCGCTAAAAAATATTTTCAAATATCGTTATTCTATTGTTAACTGTGTGGTTGATGGATGACTCTCCTACTCAAGCCATGAATGAATTTACTCTGTCCTGCACTGTCACCACTCTCCTTCACACAATGAATTTCAGTACTTTTTTCTAACTTCAAAATTGAATGTCACATACCTATAAGAATGAAATAATAATANCTTTTGTTCTGCAGCTGAATCTGATTTTGTGTGGTCTGCTTTTCTCCTCAACTTGACCTCAATCATTCCTCCTTCTTCCATTCCCTCATCCAGTTCTAAGAAGGGTCTCTATTTCAATCTCTGCAACCACCCCACCATCATTGATCAGGGCAAAAAGGTCAGTACATAACACTTTATTATATTCTTTGAGTAATCCTTGTTCATGATTTTGATCAAACATAATTTGGTGATCTGGGCTCATGTAATAATTTCTCATGAATTTGGTTTTGGTGGTTTTAACAAAACCAAGCATTTCTGGTTTCAAACTGAATGAAATGTGTTGTCTCCGAAATTAATGCAGAGTGTTCAGCTGGACAAAAGGACAGGGAAGAAGTGTTACATGCTTTCTGCCAGAAATCTGGACATTGAATGGGGTGATGATGTTCACCATTGGGAGTGGACAAGCCTGCCGGAGTCCAGGTAAATTGATTGATTAAGGTTTCGAGAAACATTTTGTTTGACACCTTAATTTTAAGGTTTTACAAGTGTTTGTTGTAACTAGCTCAGCTATGTTTGATTGTGGTATGAAAAAACACAACTTTGATATGAATTCAGGACATTGAGCAATTGTTGTGTTAGCAGGTTCGAAGTGGTTGCTGTTCTTCGTGCTGTGTGCTGGTTTGACATCAGTGGGAAGATAAGCACGGTTGGTCTGTCATCAGACACTCATTATGCAGTATTTCTGGTGTTCAAGATGATCAATGCAAGTGGGTTTCACTACCATCCGACAGTGATATCAGTTGGTGTTTCTGGAGGCAGTACCAACTCCAAATATGTTTGTTTGGATCTGAACTTGAAAGATAATCGCTTAATAAAACTACCATGTCCTAAAGTGAGAAATGATGGTTGGTTGGAGATTGAGATGGGAGAGTTCTTCAATTCAGGCCTAAAAGAAGAGCAATTGCATGTGAAAGTCATGGAGACAACAAGCCATATATGGAAGTGTGGTTTTGTTCTTGAAGGAATAGAAATTAGGCCTAAACATGTCTGATATGTGAAGGATGAAAACTTCAAAAGAATGCAGAATTCTCAGTTTATTCTTTGTTTTGACATCTTTTTTCCCATAAGCATTGTACAAATATGCAAAGTTTTATTTTATTGTAACATTTTATTTAATATTTATTGTTATTAGCTTAATATAATGTTTCAAAAGTAGTTGTAAAGTAGATGTTTGTTAAAGAAAAAACTAATGTGTTTCAACGAAACTAGCGAAGTCACCAAGTGGTTAATCTTTGCCACAATTAAATGGTTTATTTCCATCAAATGGGTTTGGTGTGTTGCGATGATTGGGCCATTGATTGGGCCATTGATTGGGCCGTACAGCAGCACGATCAAATGCATAGAATCAAGGAGGTTACTTTCTGCACCCCTTCAATTTCTATCTGCACCAAACAAGATTTGGAATTTCAATTTTTATTTGAAGACATTATGTTGTGCTGGTGGCTGGAACTTGGAAGAGAGTTATCCGACAAGGGGTGTTGGAGCTCATGAGAATGTTTCAAAATGGTAAAGTTTAGATTAATATGCTTCCAGATTGGTATTTCTGGAAGTTGGAAGAACATTCTAGAAAATAAAATCTATATACAATCCAATAAAAACATTCTAAAAGTATATATTTAATTTGTTCTCTTATTTACCAAAATCCGAAATAGTAAATGTGCTTTTCTAGAACACTCTAATTCTTACACATTAAAAGAATTTAATACATTTTTAAATATTAAATTATGTATTTTAAAGTTACAATAAAGATACTAAAGAACAAAATAGAAAATCCAAATTCCTAGCATCATTGATTGGTTTGGATTTCGACGTCGGTGGGATGATAAAAAAAATAATGTTTCTTGTTTTTCCAACCAAGCAATTGCGACAACATAAGAAAAAGAAAATTTCTAAAGTCTGAATCTGACTGTTGAAAAAGAAAATTCATCTTTCTAAATTGGAAAAGTGAAGCATCATAGCAAGCAAGAAAACCAAATATACAAATACAAAAGGTCTATTTATAAAAAAAAGTTGAAAAACAATGATTTGACAACTATTTCCCTATATATAATCAATTAACACGTTTTTTTATGACAACAATAATATTTAAAATAATTAATAGAAAAATAAAAGGTAATTAAATAAATAATTGAAAATTTTAAGAAAGCATTAAATTCGAAATAGAGGTAAGTTCGAGCCAAGTTCCTTGATGTTATTGTTGAAAATTTGCAAAATGGCAATATCAGGTACACTAGCATGCTGAATACAACGAATGAGAAAGCTACAAATAAAGAAAGGAGGTATGAATGGGACGTAAAGAAAAAGGCATCTTAATGAAAAGCATAATGATATATTTTGAAAATATTTTTTTTAACATTTTAATATTATTTACATGTCATTATATAATTAATCTAAAATTATTTTATAATCAATAATAATAACTACAAATATCAATATAGACCAATAATAGAATAATACATGAATAATATTAAAATATTATTAAAAAAATATTATGAAAGTATCACTATGAAAAATATTTTGGAAGTATAAGAAGCATATGTTTGTTTAAATAAAGGATTTAAGTGATATTATAAAACGGAAAAAATAATGAAGAATAAAAAAATTAAATATGTTTGTAGTTTCTAAATTTAGACTTCATATTTTAGTATAATAATGTTAAATTATTTTTAGTTTTCATAATTAAATAACATTTTAAGTTAATATTTAGATTAAAACATGTTAAATAGTAAATGTAAATAAATTAAATATGAATCTGAAATATATTTTGACAAATTAAATTAAAAATGTCTAACACAAATTGATTAAAAAATTATATTTATTTATTTTTAAATTAAAGGCTAAACTGTATTAAAATTTAAGACAAATAAATTCAAATTTTATGTTAAATATTAAAAACTAAAAACATATTTATCCTATTAAAAAATAAAGATAAAATATGTTTATAGAATTAGGTTGTGTTTCAAATTCTAATATTTTTTAACTTGAAATTTTAAAAATAAATATTAATATAAATTCTAATGAAAAGCTTAAAAAAACCTATAATTTGTTTTAAAACATTTTATTAAACCTACTAATAACATTAATGTTTCGATCTTAAATTTCGTAAATGATATTATTCAAATCAATTATCCTTTATTTCAACCTCTTTAAAATATTCGTTTCGTCATAATTTAATAAATATTTATAAATATTGTTGATAGAAACAAATATATTAAAAGAAAATTAAACTTTTTTATCTTTTATTTCCTTCATTATCTTTAAATAAATTTGTATATAATTGATTATAACAAAATCTAATTGATTACAAAAATGTATAATCGATTTCGTCAAACCTGTACAATTGATTATTAGTTTATATACTTAGTTATTATTATACTTTATTAAATATCTATATTTTATTATAAGAAAATAAATATCTATCATTATAACGTTTTTATCTAAATCTTCCTATTTTAATAACTTTTTTTTTATTTATAAAAGCACACCTTAATGAAAAAAAAAGGAAAAGTAAACAAATAGTACATTTTAATATAAAAGCGCAATTTAACATTATTATTATTACCGAGGACAATATAATTTGATAATATTTTTTTATAATATTTTAATATATTATCATTATATTAATTAATGTTAATATTTATAATTATTATTATTGGTCGTGAAATAATTTTAGACTAATTATATAATAATACAATGATTTTAAAATATCGCTAAAAAATATTTTCAAATATCGTTATTCTATTGTTAACTGTGTGGTTGATGGATGACTCTCCTACTCAAGCCATGAATGAATTTACTCTGTCCTGCACTGTCACCACTCTCCTTCACACAATGAATTTCAGTACTTTTTTCTAACTTCAAAATTGAATGTCACATACCTATAAGAATGAAATAATAATAAAAAGAAGTAAAATTTTATACTTTCAAAAAATAAAAATATTAAATAAATATAAAAAAAATTGTGTGTGTTAAAAATATCATTTCTGCCGGCAGAAAATGAAGACATCCATCCTAGAAGGATATTATTCTTAAAGCAAGAATCCACTCTAGAAAGGTTTATTCTTGATTTTTTTTTTTGGAGAAAAGAATGACATTATTGTAAGAACTTGAAGAAGTTTTTAAGAAATATATCGAGTATTTCATTAGAGTTATCGTATGGAAAAACATAAAATAATTAATACAATCCTATTTGTTACAAAAGAAAATGGAATCACTGTTCCACACCGAATGTACCAGCCACAAAAAACATAAAACGTAAAAATAAAATCCCTAACAAAAATAAAAAAGATAAGATATACTTATATTAGCAAATATAGCAAAAATAATAATACTTAATGTTGAATGATTTCATTTAATCTAACAAAAAAGAGTTTAACTACATATAATGACATAACAACAATATGACACAAACTATATGAGAACGTTTTGAAATTTCTTCCTTCAATGATCTTTTGTATCTTACTGAAACTTCTTATTTTGTCTTCTTTAAAAGTCTCCTTCCAAGGGCTGGAAAGTTCCAAAACCAGTACTAAAGTATGTGATAATTAAAAGTGTATTTTTTCAATTTAAAAAAATCTAGTCACGATTTCTAATATTTTAGATAGGTACATTGATATATAATATATTGATTGAATATATTAAACTTGTTAAGAATAATAAACCTAAGTTTAACTTTTACATTACATAAAAAAAAATTCAACCGTTTATGAGTTAATAATTAAACGAGAGTAAAAACATGTATTTCTTTTGAAAGAAAAAACGATGGAACAGACACTATATATACGGAGAACCGGAAAAAGATGTAAAGTGTTCTTCCTCTTTCATTTTCTATTTCCAGAAAGGAACATTTCATCCCCAAAACATTCTTAAAGCTTACCTTCATCAGAAATTAGCATCTTTTTTATTAAAATATTAAGTACGAGTCTAAGTTTTATATTAACACTTTGTTTGTTAAATGGATTTGGAAAAAAATGATTGAATGAATTTGATAAGATTTGAAGATAAATTTTTTGTTGTTTATTTGAGTGGATTTGGAGACAAATAAGAATAAATTTAGAAATAAATTTTTTTAATTTGTCATATCAATCAAATCCTACACTAATTTTCACAAATTTTACTTTCAAATTCACGCTCACTTACTTCCAAATCCACTCAAATAAACAACAAAAAATTTATTTTCAAATCTTCTTAAATTCATTTATTCTTCTAAATTTATTCAAGTGAACAAAACTTAAACAAAATTAAAAAAAAAATAGAGTATCAAATAAAGTTAAGATTTATTTACCTGTTGTGTTAAAGTTTTAGATAAAATGTTATATAAATCTTTTATATGATTGGAGTAAAATTTAATTGATGTTATGTGAACTTCCTTTTCAATAATATCAAAACTTGGGTGTTGCTCCCTCCACCACCACACCTTTCTCCCTTCACCTCCCCAATTTTTTTTAATTCCAATTATATCCTCAAATTAAAATTTTTTATTTTTATTATTTTAATTTATTCCAAACCTAGTTCTCCTACTTTACTCCCTGCACTCAATCTTTCCATCTCTCAATTTCGTTTAACAATTTGTCTTCTGTTTTACTTTACAACTCCATTTGTCTTCTCCGTTTCACTTCTCCTCATACGATTCTTTCTTCTTCATTTTCCTTACATTATTAAAATACATTAAAAATATATTAAAAAATAATAAATCAAAACATTTAAATTAAATTATTAAAATATTTCCAAAATAAAGAATAAACTAATAAAATAAATCCTAAAATTAAAAACGTAACTCAGAGTCCGTTTAAGGAAAGAACTGATGTTAACATCCGTTTATGGAAAGAACGGATGTCAACATCCGTTTAAGGAAAGAACGGATGTCAACATCCGTTTAAGGAAAAAAACGGATGTCAACATCCGTTTAAGAAGGTGGAATTGAAAGGGTGGAAGAAGGAGGAAGAGAAGGAGGAGAAGGAGAAGGTGGTGATGAGAAGGAACGCCATGGGCATATGGGAGGAAGAGAGTTGGGGCAGAGGTTGAAGGTTGCAATTGCAAGGTGATTGCCATGTAGAGTGCCACGTCAACATAAAAATGTACAGCTCATCAGTTTTCTTCCAGCTGGGCAGCTGTGCCGTTAGTTTTTTAACGCCGTAACCAAAAAGGACTAACTTGCACCGTTTTTGCGAAAAGTGGGATCTTAGTGAACTTTTGAAAAAAAGTAGGACCAATTTGAACAGACCCTACGAAAAGTGGGACCAAAATAGGAATTAAACCTTATTAATATTATGTGTAATTAAAATTCACATTATAGTTAAGGTGATGAGGAGTTTATAAAATTATAATTTATTTGATATTTAATTGAACTTAGATGATTAGAGGAATAGATGGATATGAGTGTAATAATCAATGTAAGATATCTGCATAAAACAGATGTTTTTAATTAAAATTTATTTAACCAAAAAAGTGAAAGGTTTAGAGTGGAAAATAGGTTTAATTTTTAATTTAATTCGAATTTTATTTTAATTAAAATTAGAGATGACAAATGAACCATCTTTTTTTTTAACCTATTTCACTATTGATATATAAAAATGAGTTGTGTACCAGATGACCCTCGGACGACACCAGACAAACACATGAGACGGACGACACCTCTATATCCAGACTGGACGGCCGTGACAGGTAGGTCTTCAGGTGTAATTAAAGTAAAACACATATTAGAGGATTGGGCTGTGATTAAGGCATTGCTAATCCTAGGTCCATGACCAAAACTATAAATACAAGTCAAAGTAAGAGGTAGACATATTCATTAGTTACGCATTTATTGCAGCACTTAAACAACCGACGAACTTAAGTATCATGGGAAGACCGGACAGAAGCAGCAGAAAGTATACGAATTTAGGTGACTCGACCATATACAGGAACAAATTGGTTGAGTTGTTTTGTCATAACAAAATAAGCTAAAATTTGTGAATTTTTTATTAACGAATTGATTAAGAGGTTATCTGGTAATTTATTTTTAATTTCTTTTCAATTTATTTATTTATATAAATAAATATTACAAATATATTAAATAATATAAATATTTTTAAAATTTTAATTGTTTAATTAATATTTTAAATTACATAAATTAAAATTATTATTATATTTATATATTAAATTATTTTATTATAACTAATAATTAAAATTTAATTTGTAAGTATTAATAATTTAAGTTATAATACTATTGTATATTTTTATCTTTAAAAGATATAACATACAAAATATAATATTTTTTTAAATAAAGGAAGTTCACCGAAATTTGTTTTTTACCTATCAATTTGATAGATTAAGGGATCATATTTAAATAAGTTAATAGATTAAACATCTGACCTGTTTATTTTGGACAAACTCACATAATAATCCAGAAATATTGGTCCACTTTAAAAACTCTAATTAAAATACCAAATAGCCAGAAAGTGAATGAGTACTAAAAAAAAGAATTTTAATTACGTTTGTTTTAATTGGATACTAATTAATATTATTCACAATACACATATTATAGTAAATTTTCAATTATATTAATTTTTAATTAGATCTATATTCTATGTGAATTGAATTCGTCTATATAAATAGGTATTACAGTGGACAGTTTTAAAAAACACGATAATTTACGATTTGTTCGATTATCTAATACATAAGTTTAAATTAGAAAATAAAATATACAATCCTAATATCTTAACGTAATGTTATGAAAAATGCAAGAGTTTTTATATGTTAATAAAAAGATAGAATATATAATCTCTTTGATTAAAAAGAGTTGAGAGTAATTTATTAAAACTAAATACTACATTAAAAATATTTATCATTAAGGTGTTAATATTACATTATGACTAATTAAAGTTTGTTGGAAGAAAGCTTGACCATGACAGGTGTAGGAGTTATCAGGAATGGTAATTCGTCAACATCAGTACGAAGGTGGGACCCACCAAAATAAAAGAATCTTATCTCCAACAAAATATCCTCTTAGCCACCGGTCGCCACCTAACTATGCTCTTTTCTTGTTGTTTTTCTTTTACTTTCTTTTCAAAATAAAAAAGATAATTTTCATTTCATTCACTATTTTTAATATATTATTATATTATTTATAAAATGCTATGATGTATAAAAAGTGAATTTCTTTAAAATGTATTAATAAATCCCAAAGAGATTATTAGAAATGCCGTGTCCCCCACATTTTGTTCTGAGAAACATGCCAAACAAGTTAACAGAATTTTGAGTCAGAAATAGATTTTATCTGGAAAAGCTTGATAGATATCAATGGAGTTTGAAGATTTGGCAGAGGGATGCATTGCAGAGATACTGTCACACACGTCTCCCATGGATGCATGCAAGCTCTCCTTAGTTTCCAGAGGCTTTTGTTCTGCAGCTGAATCTGATTTTGTGTGGTCTGCTTTTCTCCTCAACATGACCTCAATCATTCCTCCTTCTTCCATTCCCTCATCCAGTTCTAAGAAGGGTCTCTATTTCAATCTCTGCAACCACCCCACCATCATTGATCAGGGCAAAAAGGTCAGTACATAACACTTTATTATATTCTTTGAGTAATCCTTGTTCATGATTTTGATCAAACATAATTTGGTGATCTGGGCTCATGTAATAATTTCTCATGAATTTGGTTTTGGTGGTTTTAATAAAACCAAGCATTTCTGGTTTCAAACTGAATGAAATGTGTTGTCTCCGAAATTAATGCAGAGTGTTCAGCTCGACAAAAGGACAGGGAAGAAGTGTTACATGCTTTCTGCTAGAAATCTGGACATTATATGGGGTGATGCTGCTCAACATTGGGATTGGACAAGCCTGCCAGAGTCCAGGTAAATTGATTGATTAAGGTTTCAAGAAACATTTTGTTTGACACCTTAATTTTAAGGTTTTACAAGTGTTTGTTGTAACTACCTCAGCTATGTTTGATTGTGGTATGAAAAAACACAACTTTGATATGAATTTAGGACATTGAGGAATTGTTGTGTTAGCAGGTTCGAAGCGGTTGCTGTGCTTCGTGCTGTGTGCTGGTTTGATATCAGTGGGAAGATAAGCACAGTTGGTCTGTCATCAGACACTCATTATGCAGTATTTCTGGTGTTCAAGATGATCAATGCAAGTGGGTTTCATTACCATCCGACAGTGATATCAGTTGGTGTTTCTGGAGGTAGTACCAACTCCAAATATGTTTGTTTGGATCTGAACGTGAAAGATAATTGTTTGAGAGAACTACAATGTCCTAAAGTGAGAAGTGATGGGTGGTTGGAGATTGAGATGGGAGAGTTCTTCAATTCAGGCCTAAAAGAAGAGCAATTGCAAATAAAAGTGATGGAGACAACAAGTCATATACAGAAGTGTGGTTTCATTCTTGAAGGAATAGAACTTAGGCCTAAATATGTCTGATACGTGAAACGAGTTGTTTGGCCAAAGAAGAGTGAAATTACAAAGAATTCATACTTGCTGTTACCCAATTTTTTTTTCATATTTGTATTTTTGTATACCCTTTTACATTGAGTTACCCTTTTACCAGAGTGGAAGATTTTTTATTACCCATGTTTTGTTTTGTTCCAGAGCTTTACTTTCCTTGCACTTAGCATCATGGCATTGAGGATCATTCATGGCATCTTTGTAGGTTAGAGGTTCAACACTTGTACAAACAGATAAATCAGAACACAGTAACATAATTAGCTATGGGATAAGAAAGAGGTATGAGTTGTCACCCTTTGTCCTCCATAAAAGGAAAATCATAAACTTTGTTGAGCAATTGTTCCATTGGAGGGTGAGAGGTGGATCAAAGTAAGGAATAAAGGTACATCCTTTAACAAAAGGGTAAACATCTTATGAGACTTGACATTGGATGAGTTTCAAGATAGACCCCACCATTTCTGATAATGGGGACATTCAAGGAAGATGCATTTTCTCTGAAATGTGTGTGTAATTTGGCAAGCTGTGAAATAGCAACTCTTATGGAATTGCCTTTATGAGATGAATTACAGTAAGCACACATTTTCAAAAAACCTTGGGGGAATCAAAGTGTAAGTCTTCTCAAATTGTGTAAGAGAATCACTCAGGTCTCATTTGGTGCTCTGTCTGGGAATTCTTTCCTCTAAAGAACCCTAAAAACTGACAGAAAAATGAGCTTACAGGTCTGATATACCATTCCTTATCATACAAGTTTAACTACAGAGAGAGACTTCTGTAAATTTTATTTGTGAAATTGTGTTCTTAACATTCATAGAAATCTTTTAACCAATGCAACAGTCTCAGTTTTGTTATCATGTTGCAATGAGTTCATGGTAAGGACTTACTGCACCCTATCGAATTTCTTGGTGCACCCTTTCAAAAGCCTCCTGAAATATTCTCAGGATTTGTTTTAATGATAGAGTGTTGGAATATGGTGCAGGAAGTAATAGCCCGAGTTCAAAATTTCTCACTGCAATAATTGGGCTTGGGCTGTAACAGCCCAAACATCAATAGGCTATTTCTTAATTTCCTTCGCTCCCACATAAAAAACTTTCCCATTTTCCCCTTTTTAGAAATCATTCGGAAGTCCTTATTCACTTCTGGATGGTGAAATTTAAAAGTCAAAAATAAATTTTGAATTATACAACGTAAAAAGCTATTTTTTCCCCTAAAAAAACCTTCCAAATTACGTAATTTGTAAGTAAAAAAAATTATGCAATCTAGAAGTTAAATAAATTTCAAATTACAATTTAGAAACCAAATGGCTTTTGGATTGTGCTATCGCAAATATGTAATCCAAAATATAATTTTAAGAAAAAATGAGTTCCGAATTTATAGTTTGAAAGTTATTTTTAGCTTTTATATTACACAATCTAAAATTCATTTTTCACTTGGATTGTATGATGTAGAAATCATTCTTTTAAAAAAAATATACTTTCAAATTGCATAATTTAAAAATATTTTTTTATCTTTAGATTGTAAAAGGACAAAATGGGAAGGTTTTATATGAAAATATAGAATGAAGTTTATGAAAATTTAGGAAGAAATGACCACATCAATAATAATAATATAATAATTATTATTATTATGGAGAATTTAATTAAAGAAATAGGGTGGATCCATGCGGGAAAATATAGTAAAAATGAAAAGAAAGCAAGAACATTTAACCAAATATATAAAAACAGAATTTTGTTGTGTGTTGTCTGTTGAAGGTAGCAAAAATCCGAGGATGTGTCCTGAAGAAAAGTGGTATTAGATATATGGAAGAAATTGTTTGTTGGATGTTTAACATAAATCAAACAATGAATAGATGGATCACACAACATGGTCGTCAATGGCTTCGTGATGTAGTGTATGTCTAGTCACTGTAACAGGCCATTGTAAATTTCATCTTCTCTCACAAAATGCCACTTTTTAAAATTTAAAATAGTATTTTATGATACTATTCCTTTTCTGTTTCTTATTTTGCCTTATTAGTCATTTGGAAACAAAATTAATGAAAAATTAGGTAACTTGATTGATGGAAAAATACTATATTATTTCAAATATTCATACAGAAAAGAAAAGAAAGGAAACAAGCAATTTTTAATGAATTATAAATTTATCCTTGTTTTCTTTAAAATATGATAGATTTTTTTTAATAAAATTTTGTTCAGATGAAATAGAGAGAGAAAAATATATAGATAGATTTTTTTAAACGTGTTTAGTTTGAATAAAAGAAGGCAATAAAAATATTTTTTCCCACATTTTAACTTGTATAATTAAACTATGATATTAAGTTAAGAAATCGATTTTAATTTAATTTAGTTTTATTAAATTAGTTTAAATGAAGTTTCCAACCATTCACATATTATAAAATTATTATATTTTTAATTGACATACTTACACCATTGTTTTTACATATCTTCTATTATACATTGCACTAAACAAAGGATTCGTGAATCAGCATGTTATGATTGTTGGAGTATTGATGTTTGACCTTACAATTTCATATTTAGAATTTCCTTTAAGGATGTCTCATGCTCATGGTTTTTCTAGTGAACAAGCAAAGTTACACATATAATGTGTCAACGGAGGAAGTGAGTTTTGTTAGGATGAACGACAGTTGAAAATGATTATTCGTAGTTGTGGTTGGTTGGGAATGCTTCCACTGAAGGGGAAATTTACCTATGTGAAAGAGATTCACTCTTGAAGGAGAAATTGTTGGGAATTCAAGTATGAATCTAAGTCTCACATTGGATAGAAATAAGAAAGTAGGGAACTATATAAAGATGAAAGATCCATTAAACCATTACCTTAAGGTTTTGGGTAAAGAGTGGTGTCAATCCTTCGTATGATTAGACTCACATTTTATTGGTGTTTGTAACTTTGGTGAACCTCCCTCTTAAATTGAATTGCTTCACTTGTTTCAATCTCATGTCTAGAACATTTATAACATGTAACTCCTATACTTGTCTTCCTTACCCTGCATCTTAGTATTTCAATTTTTATTTCTTTCTTCTTTCCATTATTTAGTGACAAGTGTGTTCGATAAGAGTTAATCTACGTATATTTATATATATATTTTTTAATAATTAAACCAGTATGATAATTAGTTTATAACATATATTATAATTAACGTAGACATAGACAATTGTGCCACAATTATTTCCAGCATAGAGGACAAGCTAATGTCTTGAGCAGGTCGCAGAATCTATCAAAGATTAGGTTGGAAATTTGGTAAAAGGGTCCATCTTTCTTGCTTTCTTATGACACAATTTTTTGAATCACCGAATCTCTTCTAGAAGAGATTAATTTTAAAAAAATATGGCAACTTAAAATTTAATTTTGAGGTAACTTTCAAAAATAATGTATACTTCTTAACTTTTATAATTTATATTATTTTTAATTTTTAGAATTAATTAATAATTTATTTTCTATAATTAGTTCTTTTCATTTGTTTTATTCTTTATGTTTTTTACTTAATTAATTTTTAATAAAACTTCAAATAATTTTTTATTTTAAATTTACATTAACATTATTTAGGAAGTGCTACCTGTAAAATTCTGAATCATGTGACGAGAGGTGAGAGGTNTTCCATTCCCTCATCCAGTTCTAAGAAGGGTCTCTATTTCAATCTCTGCAACCACCCCACCATCATTGATCAGGGCAAAAAGGTCAGTACATAACACTTTATTATATTCTTTGAGTAATCCTTGTTCATGATTTTGATCAAACATAATTTGGTGATCTGGGCTCATGTAATAATTTCTCATGAATTTGGTTTTGGTGGTTTTAATAAAACCAAGCATTTCTGGTTTCAAACTGAATGAAATGTGTTGTCTCCGAAATTAATGCAGAGTGTTCAGCTCGACAAAAGGACAGGGAAGAAGTGTTACATGCTTTCTGCTAGAAATCTGGACATTATATGGGGTGATGCTGCTCAACATTGGGATTGGACAAGCCTGCCAGAGTCCAGGTAAATTGATTGATTAAGGTTTCAAGAAACATTTTGTTTGACACCTTAATTTTAAGGTTTTACAAGTGTTTGTTGTAACTACCTCAGCTATGTTTGATTGTGGTATGAAAAAACACAACTTTGATATGAATTTAGGACATTGAGGAATTGTTGTGTTAGCAGGTTCGAAGCGGTTGCTGTGCTTCGTGCTGTGTGCTGGTTTGATATCAGTGGGAAGATAAGCACAGTTGGTCTGTCATCAGACACTCATTATGCAGTATTTCTGGTGTTCAAGATGATCAATGCAAGTGGGTTTCATTACCATCCGACAGTGATATCAGTTGGTGTTTCTGGAGGTAGTACCAACTCCAAATATGTTTGTTTGGATCTGAACGTGAAAGATAATTGTTTGAGAGAACTACAATGTCCTAAAGTGAGAAGTGATGGGTGGTTGGAGATTGAGATGGGAGAGTTCTTCAATTCAGGCCTAAAAGAAGAGCAATTGCAAATAAAAGTGATGGAGACAACAAGTCATATACAGAAGTGTGGTTTCATTCTTGAAGGAATAGAACTTAGGCCTAAATATGTCTGATACGTGAAACGAGTTGTTTGGCCAAAGAAGAGTGAAATTACAAAGAATTCATACTTGCTGTTACCCAATTTTTTTTTCATATTTGTATTTTTGTATACCCTTTTACATTGAGTTACCCTTTTACCAGAGTGGAAGATTTTTTATTACCCATGTTTTGTTTTGTTCCAGAGCTTTACTTTCCTTGCACTTAGCATCATGGCATTGAGGATCATTCATGGCATCTTTGTAGGTTAGAGGTTCAACACTTGTACAAACAGATAAATCAGAACACAGTAACATAATTAGCTATGGGATAAGAAAGAGGTATGAGTTGTCACCCTTTGTCCTCCATAAAAGGAAAAGCATAAACTTTGTTGAGCAATTGTTCCATTGGAGGGTGAGAGGTGGATCAAAGTAAGGAATAAAGGTACATCCTTTAACAAAAGGGTAAACATCTTATGAGACTTGACATTGGATGAGTTTCAAGATAGACCCCACCATTTCTGATAATGGGGACATTCAAGGAAGATGCATTTTCTCTGAAATGTGTGTGTAATTTGGCAAGCTGTGAAATAGCAACTCTTATGGAATTGCCTTTATGAGATGAATTACAGTAAGCACACATTTTCAAAAAACCTTGGGGGAATCAAAGTGTAAGTCTTCTCAAATTGTGTAAGAGAATCACTCAGGTCTCATTTGGTGCTCTGTCTGGGAATTCTTTCCTCTAAAGAACCCTAAAAACTGACAGAAAAATGAGCTTACAGGTCTGATATACCATTCCTTATCATACAAGTTTAACTACAGAGAGAGACTTCTGTAAATTTTATTTGTGAAATTGTGTTCTTAACATTCATAGAAATCTTTTAACCAATGCAACAGTCTCAGTTTTGTTATCATGTTGCAATGAGTTCATGGTAAGGACTTACTGCACCCTATCGAATTTCTTGGTGCACCCTTTCAAAAGCCTCCTGAAATATTCTCAGGATTTGTTTTAATGATAGAGTGTTGGAATATGGTGCAGGAAGTAATAGCCCGAGTTCAAAATTTCTCACTGCAATAATTGGGCTTGGGCTGTAACAGCCCAAACATCAATAGGCTATTTCTTAATTTCCTTCGCTCCCACATAAAAAACTTTCCCATTTTCCCCTTTTTAGAAATCATTCGGAAGTCCTTATTCACTTCTGGATGGTGAAATTTAAAAGTCAAAAATAAATTTTGAATTATACAACGTAAAAAGCTATTTTTTCCCCTAAAAAAACCTTCCAAATTACGTAATTTGTAAGTAAAAAAAATTATGCAATCTAGAAGTTAAATAAATTTCAAATTACAATTTAGAAACCAAATGGCTTTTGGATTGTGCTATCGCAAATATGTAATCCAAAATATAATTTTAAGAAAAAATGAGTTCCGAATTTATAGTTTGAAAGTTATTTTTAGCTTTTATATTACACAATCTAAAATTCATTTTTCACTTGGATTGTATGATGTAGAAATCATTCTTTTAAAAAAATATACTTTCAAATTGCATAATTTAAAAATATTTTTTTATCTTTAGATTGTAAAAGGACAAAATGGGAAGGTTTTATATGAAAATATAGAATGAAGTTTATGAAAATTTAGGAAGAAATGACCACATCAATAATAATAATATAATAATTATTATTATTATGGAGAATTTAATTAAAGAAATAGGGTGGAACCATGCGGGAAAATATAGTAAAAATGAAAAGAAAGCAAGAACATTTAACCAAATATATAAAAACAGAATTTTGTTGTGTGTTGTCTGTTGAAGGTAGCAAAAATCCGAGGATGTGTCCTGAAGAAAAGTGGTATTAGATATATGGAAGAAATTGTTTGTTGGATGTTGAACAGAAATCAAACAATGAATAGATGGATCACACAACATGGTCGTCAATGGCTTCGTGATGTAGTGTATGTCTAGTCACTGTAACAGGCCATTGTAAATTTCATCCTCTCTCACAAAATGCCACTTTTTAAAATTTAAAATAGTATTTTATGATACTATTCCTTTTCTGTTTCTTATTTTGCCTTATTAGTCATTTGGAAACAAAATTAATGAAAAATTAGGTAACTTGATTGATGGAAAAATACTATATTATTTCAAATATTCATACAGAAAAGAAAAGAAAGGAAACAAGCAATTTTTAATGAATTATAAATTTATCCTTGTTTTCTTTAAAATATGATAGATTTTTTTTAATAAAATTTTGTTCAGATGAAATAGAGAGAGAAAAATATATAGATAGATTTTTTTAAACGTGTTTAGTTTGAATAAAAGAAGGCAATAAAAATATTTTTTCCCACATTTTAACTTGTATAATTAAACTATGATATTAAGTTAAGAAATCGATTTTAATTTAATTTAGTTTTATTAAATTAGTTTAAATGAAGTTTCCAACCATTCACATATTATAAAATTATTATATTTTTAATTGACATACTTACACCATTGTTTTTACATATCTTCTATTATACATTGCACTAAACAAAGGATTCGTGAATCAGCATGTTATGATTGTTGGAGTATTGATGTTTGACCTTACAATTTCATATTTAGAATTTCCTTTAAGGATGTCTCATGCTCATGGTTTTTCTAGTGAACAAGCAAAGTTACACATATAATGTGTCAACGGAGGAAGTGAGTTTTGTTAGGATGAACGACAGTTGAAAATGATTATTCGTAGTTGTGGTTGGTTGGGAATGCTTCCACTGAAGGGGAAATTTACCTATGTGAAAGAGATTCACTCTTGAAGGAGAAATTGTTGGGAATTCAAGTATGAATCTAAGTCTCACATTGGATAGAAATAAGAAAGTAGGGAACTATATAAAGATGAAAGATCCATTAAACCATTACCTTAAGGTTTTGGGTAAAGAGTGGTGTCAATCCTTCGTATGATTAGACTCACATTTTATTGGTGTTTGTAACTTTGGTGAACCTCCCTCTTAAATTGAATTGCTTCACTTGTTTCAATCTCATGTCTAGAACATTTATAACATGTAACTCCTATACTTGTCTTCCTTACCCTGCATCTTAGTATTTCAATTTTTATTTCTTTCTTCTTTCCATTATTTAGTGACAAGTGTGTTCGATAAGAGTTAATCTACGTATATTTATATATATATTTTTTAATAATTAAACCAGTATGATAATTAGTTTATAACATATATTATAATTAACGTAGACATAGACAATTGTGCCACAATTATTTCCAGCATAGAGGACAAGCTAATGTCTTGAGCAGGTCGCAGAATCTATCAAAGATTAGGTTGGAAATTTGGTAAAAGGGGCCATCTTTCTTGCTTTCTTATGACACAATTTTTTGAATCACCGAATCTCTTCTAGAAGAGATTAATTTTAAAAAAATATGGCAACTTAAAATTTAATTTTGAGGTAACTTTCAAAAATAATGTATACTTCTTAACTTTTATAATTTATATTATTTTTAATTTTTAGAATTAATTAATAATTTATTTTCTATAATTAGTTCTTTTCATTTGTTTTATTCTTTATGTTTTTTACTTAATTAATTTTTAATAAAACTTCAAATAATTTTTTATTTTAAATTTACATTAACATTATTTAGGAAGTGCTACCTGTAAAATTCTGAATCATGTGACGAGAGGTGAGAGGTGAAATGAAGAGATAGAAGAAATGGAAGAAGTGTTAGAAGATAAATGAAGGCAACGAGAAACTATAAAAATATATATGAATATTTTAATATTCGATTTAGAAAATGATATTGACATCACTAAAGAAAGATAAGAACATGAGTGATAAATTTGTATAGAAAAATATTATCTTTATAATTATATTTTCCTTCCTATTTGTTTTTTTTATTTCTTTCTTTTCCTTTTCTCTTATATTTTTTTTCTTGAATTTATTTTTTTATCAACTCCTTTTCTTTTATTTCTTTTTCTCTGACACCTTCTTTCCATTTTTTTTCTCTTCAATTTCTCTCAACTATTTTTCTCTATTTCTCTCTCTTTCAGTATGATTTGAGCATGTTTTTGCATTACAATTGTATTCTTTTATAAGATGAATCAAATAAAACTATTTATATTCCAAAATAATTCTCAATGACTAATATCTACTACCCACTAATGTTGGATGTAATCATTATATGATGAATGATTATTTCTTATATTTAATTTAAAGATAAAAATTATAAGAAAATTCAAAAGATTCATCAAGAAGAAAAAAAAAAGAATTTCAAGATAGAAAATAACTTATATTTAAACAAATAACATATTTCAAATGACGTTGACGTTAATTTAACTGAATAAATATATTATGTATTTAAAAACAATACGAAATTATATTAATTTTTTTATTCTTAAAATAGAGATTGAATTGAGTTAAATAAATATTAAACTAAAACAAATAAAAAACTTAAATATGGATCAAATTACTAAACTGAATTTTTAAGAGTATGATATAGTAGTATTATTTTTTTAGAATATGTTGAAGAAGAGAGATGTATTTAAAGAATAATATTTTGATATACACGTCAATATTATGGCAATAAATACGATACTAAATATACAATAAATGTCTTATACTTTGAGACGATTATTGTAGTCCGTATATTAATTCTTACTTTTATGTATTTCGAAGATAAAATCTCATTCTTTAAGTTTGGTTTAGTCATTCTCAAATGCAACTATTGATAAGTATAAATACGTAATTCTCATGCTAATAAATAAATTTGAGGAGTGATGACTATTTTGAAAAGTTCTTGATAATTTGAAAGCTAAATATATTGTTCCATTAACCTTTTGTTAAAAAAGATAAGTAAGCTATTACATAGCCTTTTGAAATTTAGCAATTATAGTAAAAAACTAATAAAAAGTTACAAATGATCTTTGAGTTTGACCGTTAATCTCTTCACATATAAAACAAAATTTCTAGCAAGTGTTTTTACATTGTGTTCATATACAATATAACAATTTTTTTTATGATATTTTGGTAGAAAGTGAAATCTTCCATTATTATTCATAGCACACTATTATCACAAGAAGGAAGTTTTGTTTTTATTTTATGCAAGAAAAAAACAATAGAAAGTAGGATAAAAATTATGGGTAATGATTCACTTACATGGGAGCTAGGAAAAGAGTTTGTGAGTGGACTGAAAAGTCAAAAAAATTGTATTATGAAAATAAAATGAGAGTTGGTGAGGGGAGAGAGATTAGGGTTAGGGTTTGGCTGCCCAATCATATCCATCATGCATGCCATACTACTCAAAATTCATATCAAATTAAAAAAATAAGGACCAAAGTCTCTTGTTTCAACACAATTATATCTTCCAACGTAATGTCATCATGGTCTATCATGTCCAGTACCATCTAAAACTTTATCAACATTAATAATAATTAAGAGTAAACATATATGATTAAGAAAATGTCAAGTGGTTACTGTTTAAAAAATAGACCAGAAATATTAAAAGAATGTTTTGATTAATGTTGCTTTGCTTTTTAAAACATTTTGTTCAAATTTTGCTTTTCTACTAAACATTTTTTAAAAATTGTAAATATTAAGATAAAGGGTAGGAATGGTAATGCACTCTAACCTTTTGGCCTACCTGCATTTGGTATGTAAAAGCTCATTTCATATAAGAATTACAAATTAATTTTGTTGGTTAATCTTGTATAATGATTAGTCTAAATTATAAAAATATTGTATCAATAATTATGTTTTAATTTTTCACATCTTTCTGCTGCACTCCATAAATCATTTATTGATAATAAAATTGTAATAAACATTAAATTAATATCCACGTCAAATAAATATGTCAAAATTAAACATTTCATAAAAAATAAACATAAAATTAAATTATTGTGTAATCAATCAATGCTAAATGCATACATGAGAAATGGCTTAGAGATTCAAGCACAGAGTAAAACAAAATAAAATGTAATAAAAGAGTTTTTTCAAGTTCATGCTAGACATTCTTGCTATATCACATGAAAATTTTACTAAAAAAATAAAAATAAAGAATCATATCAAATATATGATAATTTTTTTTAATAAATTCTTTAAATAAAATCTTCATATTTAAGATAGCTCTTCATATTCACTTTGGAATAGAATATTTAAGTGTTTTATCTTAATAGACTTTGTTCCTTTATTGAATATTTTGACATTTCAATAAATTTATATAACCAATTGACACATTTTATCATGTCCTCCCCTCCTTTTTATTTTTTACTTTTTCAGAATTATAAAAGTTTATTTTTGTTACCACATTACCTTTAAAAACTCGTAATCATGTGCTTTTGTTTGATGTAAAAAAATGATTTTACTTCTTTATAAGCACTTACATTATGTTTTGGAATTCAAAACAAATTGTATCAATCAACTAGCATCGCAGTAAGCTTAACCTCTCAGCAACATTTATCATCACCAACTAATCTTAATCAATTATATAACTTAATGTCAGCACAATTTCTATAGTAGTTTACAAAAAGACTACAAGAAGGTGACAGGGAGTGAGTGAACTAACACACAAACACCTTGTTTTATTATCTTACTTTTTTATTTTGATTGACACGATCGATCAAACACTGCAATAAATTCAGAAAAAACTAGGATTTACTCATATCTGTTGCCACTGTAATGAAATTGGATTCTCTTCTTAGGGCTTGTTGTTTTCGGTGGATTTGACGGAATGGATTTGAAGGGATTTAAGAGGATTTGAAGATAATTTTTTTGTCGTTTTTTTGAGCGAATTTAGAAGTAAATGAGAGTGAATTTAAAAATAAAATTTGTGAGAATTAGTATAGAATTGTATTGACGTGACAAATTAAAAAAAATTATTTTCAAATTCACTCTCATTTACCTCCAAATTCGCTAAAAAAAACGACAAAAAAAAATTATCTTCAAATCCTCTCAAAAGAACAAGTCCTTAGTTTTTCTGTATTGTTGCCAATGTAATTGTCCCCAGAATTTAGCTAAACTGACCTGCCGAATGATTATTGCCAGGATCATTTTTTAGTTATTGTGTCTCGTTGTCTAGAAGCAGTGTTCGTCAGAAATTGATATTATTTTTTATTCAAAACCTTAAGACAATATGTTAATCGTTCTTTCACTTTTATATAATCTGTTTTTTTATTTTTATCTAATGTGAGACTTATACTTACTTGGATTCTAAGTCTTGTTCTGTTTTTTCATTTTTATCTAATGTGAGACTTGGACTCACTTGGATTCCAAGTCTTTCGTACCTTTCATATCGAGAACACTCATTTTTTAAAGCAAAAATTTAACCTAAATCTTATAATACTTTAGTGCAAGAGTATAAGAAAAATAAATATAAACTTAAAATGTTTTTGAATTGAAGTGTTTGAAATTATGAACTCACAATCCATTATATAATTATCTTAGACACCATAAAACTTTTGAAGATGTATTATTTTTAGGTTAACTAGAAAAAGAAGGGAAGGGTTTGTAGAGGATGAAAATGATATACGAAAAGTGGATAATGGTTTTGCCACACATATATGATTGATGGATCCATATTAGGATTCATTCCATGCAGAGCTGACACACATGATCCAGTTGGTTGGTGGAATGTAATGTCTGTATTTTAGTTTGTGACATCCATTTGGTGAACTGTAAAAAGCCTATTAAGGCACAGCTAGGTAGATAAACATACGGTTTTGAGAAAAATGAGAAAGAAGAAATGGAAAATGGGATGAAACTAGAAAGCAATAATTGATTGCATGATGCAAGAGTTTAAGAAGGAGGGTACGTAGATAGAATAGATGCATAGAATAGAAAATGGATGTAGCAAAAGAATGAGGAAGGAGAGTGAATAAGAGGTTCTTGTGGGGACATGGTGATTAGAACAAGTACTTCTCCATCAATGAATTTGAGTTGTATTATTGCAGAGAGCAAGTTGGTGAGTGGACCATGCTGTACAATTACGCTAACTCATCTATCTGTCAGCTACCTTTCCAAACTTTTCGATAAAGATACTCATTCCCATTGCACAAAATGTTATAATGCACTTCTTCATTTTTAATACATTTTGACACTAACAGTCACAA
>NW_025902067.1:71616-93187 GCF_018835915.1 Vigna umbellata
CACAATTAGAACCCTGCCCTGCAATTATCTTCTTTTTTTGCTACCCATCAATAGAAAAAAGAAGGGAAGGGTTTGTAGAGGATGAAAATGATATACGAAAAGTGGATAATGGTTTTGCCACACATATATGATTGATGGATCCATATTAGGATTCATTCCATGCAGAGCTGACACACATGATCCAGTTGGTTGGTGGAATGTAATGTCTGTATTTTAGTTTGTGACATCCATTTGGTGAACTGTAAAAAGCCTATTAAGGCACAGCTAGGTAGATAAACATACGGTTTTGAGAAAAATGAGAAAGAAGAAATGGAAAATGGGATGAAACTAGAAAGCAATAATTGATTGCATGATGCAAGAGTTTAAGAAGGAGGGTACGTAGATAGAATAGATGCATAGAATAGAAAATGGATGTAGCAAAAGAATGAGGAAGGAGAGTGAATAAGAGGTTCTTGTGGGGACATGGTGATTAGAACAAGTACTTCTCCATCAATGAATTTGAGTTGTATTATTGCAGAGAGCAAGTTGGTGAGTGGACCATGCTGTACAATTACGCTAACTCATCTATCTGTCAGCTACCTTTCCAAACTTTTCGATAAAGATACTCATTCCCATTGCACAAAATGTTATAATGCACTTCTTCATTTTTAATACATTTTGACACTAACAGTCACAACAATTAGAACTCATGCACTGCAAATTATCTTCTTTTTTTTGCTACCATCACCAGAAGTTCATTTTTTTATAACTGGGTGGTTAAATAAAAAGTGAGAGTTCTCACAAGAAGGCTTATAGATAGTTTATTCCTAAAATATGTTAAAAAAATAGCTTATTTCACTATGTCAATGAAAATGACTTTGTTAAAAGAAACAAAATTCACTTTAGTCTCATGACTTTCAACTTTGATGCGAGATACTTTATTCTTAGAAAGAGTGAGGAAGTCACAATAAATGTGTAATTTTAACAAATTTGCTAGCTAAAGTATTCCATTTTTGTTTATAAAACAACAAACGGTTTTTAAGAAATTCTATGTAAGTTTAGTCCATACCAAAACTTTTATCTTCAGCATACAATAAATATAGCAGTTTTTAAGAAATTCTATTAAGTTTAGTCCATGACAGAAAACTTTTATGTTCAGCAAAAACTAAATATAACTTAATTTAATCTTATAAAACCATTTATACTTGTTTATATACTTTAAATTGGCTTTATCTCTTTTAAATTGGCTTTATCTCTGATAGACGTGATACTTTCAATAATAACAGAAGAATTTGGTTGAAGAATTTGAGTTTTGTTGCAGAGAAAGTATTTCTGAATTTTGTGACAGAAATGAAGTGGGGTATGGGGCGGGCACGTGTGTAAGAAACATTTTTAGGAGTGGTGAAAGTGACACAGCTATCATCAACTACAAGTCATTTGTATAGAAAGTCTTTTCAATTAAGGACGCGTAGATAATGTGTCTTTTCAAGATAGCAATGCTCATATGTGGCCATAGTATCCATCTACCAACAACACCTAAATCCAGGAGGAAGAAGAAATTTTTAGAATGAATCAGTGAAGAGGTTAGAGAAGAAAGGGACATCAATCATCGTCCATATATGCTTCCATCTTTTTCCACACTCATCAACTTTTTCGCATGCAAACATCTTAAGGGTCAGTCTCTACTTTTTGACCATAAATAAAGGAGATCAAACTGTGTAACATTAAAGACCAAGGACTTCTACATACACTGCTGGTTTTGTCTAATAAAACTACGTAACATGGAATTGGTATAGTGTAGTGGTAGCAGTAGTTGGTTGATTTTGACACTTGGTCTATTTCATCAAACACAATGCTGCACAACTTTCTTTTACGTACTTCCATCCCTGCTGCCACATAAATTCCCAATTATGGTGAATCCATCCAGCTCTTCAAAACCTGCTGCAAACTTTTAATGTGGCCAAGCCCACCCCGTCTAATATTATTCTTTGATTTTGAATATACTATAATAAACTGATATATATAACTGATATAACAAACTATGTTACATGTTTATAAATCTTAAAATTTGAGCTTGGATACTGACATCCACGGATTATAGTGAGTGAGTCAGGAAATTCAAACGTGATTCAAAGCCTAAAGATGAAAAACCTATTAACTTACTGTTTTAAGGTTTTAAATAAAAAATATATCAATTTTTTTACATGTGTCTGTGTTGTAAACCTCGCACTAAGAGGAAAAACTAGAAAAAGAAGACAGAAACAGCTGTTCACAGTTTACACTGTGACCAAACCATAGAACTGAGATATTCGGTGCACGTTTGGCTATGAGCCAGTGACCGTTGGATTGGTCTTTGATTGATTCAAAGTTCATGATGGCAATTATGGAAAAATAAAATATCCAGGTGGGGCCCTCTTTGCTTAACTATTTTTGTGCCAGAACTTGTTAGGTGTGATCTTGGGCATAGTTAAAGCAAGAGAATAAAATAAAAGGAAATATTAGTCTGCCAAAGAAATTTTCTAGAAAAAGTAGCATAGTGAAATCCTACTCATTTAATGGTAACTGAAAGAAGGAATTTGTATGGTGCAACTGCAAGCAAGCAGTGAGTGATGAAGATGAAAAGTGGTTTCCATTTAATGGAAGTGGTAGGCTTGGTAGCATTTACATTTTCTTTGAGGTGTGGCACTGCAAAGATCAAAAGTCTTGTCTGTTTGGCTGTGAGGAAGGGATGCTTTGCTTGATGCTTGGAAAAACAAAACCAAAAGGCATGAAGATGTGATGCCCATTTTTTTAGTTTTAGTTTTATCCACAAGCTTTTGTTTTGTGACTTATAACTTTGTAACCTATAAACCCACACAAGCTCAACCTCCACCACCACTCTCATCATCTCTTACTCTTTTTTCTTTTGTTTTCTTTGTCCAAGACATTGGCTTTGGAGTCTGAGGTACAGTCTTGGAAGGATTCACCACATTCCTCACCACCCTTTGTGTCCTCCAACTTCTCTGCAAGATTTCCTCGCTTTCTAGGCCCTTGTCTCACGGTACACGCATCTGCCTCTAAATCTTTGAGCTTTTCATTCATTTATTTTTTGTTTCTTCGAAATCTCAACATGGGAATCCGTGTTTTGGATCAAGGCTTTGATTCTTGAAACACAACTTTTCTTTCAAGTTAAACCTCCCATCACTGCAGCAACACATATTTGTCTCACTCCATCATTGTTTGTAATTAGTATTGCTTCACGTTCACCACTTTTGTCATCAATAAATCCACTCACCTCATTCAAAGTGGTGTTAGTGTTGTTGTACTTTCTCAATTATTATACTTGATGTCTGATTTTTCTCTTCAAACACAATGGCTGTGATAGTTCCACACTTATCATAATGCCATTCAGAAGCATAGTGCGTGAGCTCAAGGAGATTGGAGAGGGTATCAGCAACATGTATAGAAGAGGGGGAGAGGGAAAGCATGTGCATCGCCATGGTAAATCTCACATTGCACCAGAATGTTCTCTACCACCATCCTCCTCCTCCCCCTCCTCCTCTTCCTCCTCCTCTTCTTCATCATCTTCTTCTTCTTCTTCATCACAGAGCCGGTGGGCTAACTTACCACCAGAGTTGCTTTTAGACATAATTCAAAGGTTGGAAGCCAGTGAAACCTCATGGCCTGCACGTAGAGCACTTGTGGCATGTTCCTCAGTTTGTAGGCTGTGGAGAGAGATAACAAAGGATGTGGTCAAGACACCAGAACAGTGTGGTTTGCTCACTTTTTCTATATCACTGAAGCAGGTAATTTTAACTCAGACAATATTTATACATTATTTACTTCAGGATTGGTAGTACATGATACTAATATGTGATTTCTTTTGTTCATTTTACTTGTGTTGATCCCTTTCGTTTATCAGCCTGGCCCAAGAGACTCACCAATCCAGTGTTTTATTAGGAGAGAAAGAGTGTCTTCAACATATTGTTTATATCTCGGCCTGAGCCCTGGTAATTTCTGTATTCACACAATCCATTCTCCACTTGCATATACTTCTGTAAGAATTTCAGTAAAATATTGAGTTTTCTGGGAAACTAAAATCAGATTTTGGATCTTGAATGAATCACCCTCTGGGGATCTTTTCTTTTGGTAGTTTCTTCCTTAGACATGCTATGGTGAAGCATGACTTAATTTTTCATCCATGAAAATTTATTATAGGTTGGATCATTGCTTTGGCATGATAAATTAGTGATAATAAAAAAACCTTGTTTTATCTTGTTGTATATAACTTGTACTGAGAAATGAAGATTCAATGATGTTTGCTATAAATGTAACTGTAGCAACGGTGATGAAATTTGATAATATCTGTGTTCACATAATTTTCCCTTGTTTTTCTTATTGCAAAGCACTTCAGTTGAGGGTGATGATTCAAGACTGTTTGTTATAACTTGTAAATGTACTGTACCGGTGGATGGGATAGATTTTTATATGGACAAAACTGAGATGTAGTTTTGTACTTTTTTTTATTACCTAGTATGAAAATTATTTTTGATTTAGAGACTTGTTTTAATGTTCTAGTTAACTTTTGCTTCATATGCTCATTAAATCACCTTATTGGAAGTGAATCACTGTATGCTACTGCTGAGATATGTTTGACTGGAATCTGTTTTCCTTTTCAATTTCTACTTTTTCGTTGCACTTTGTTTGAGAATTGTAATTTTGTATTTGCAGCACTTTCTGGTGATATGAGCAAACTGTTACTAGCAGCAAAGAAGATTCGAAGGGCAACATGTACAGAATTTTTAATATCATTGGTTGCTGATGATTTCTCTCGATCAAGCAACACTTACATTGGAAAGTTGAGGTTAGTCTCACATCTCTCTGCTCTTATCTTCATGGATGATACTCTATTCTACTTTCTATTGTTGACTTGATCTGTACGCAATGAACAGGTCTAATTTTCTTGGCACCAAGTTCATGATTCTGGATGGCGAGTCCCCACATGATTCTTCACTTCCATTGAACTGCAAGTTGCAGCAAAGAGTCCATCTGAAGCAGGTACTTCCCAAGGTTGCTGCTGCTGCTAACTACAAAGTAGCCACAGTATCTTATGAACTCAATGTCCTCCGAACAAGAGGTCCAAGGCGAATGCGGTGTACGATGCACTTGATACCCATATCTGCAATCCAAGAAGGAGGAAGTGCTCCAACTCCTTTGAAGTTTACAAATTATCTTAATGAGCATGTATCTACCAACACCACCACCTCAGATTCAAAAGGAAGGAAGCCAGAAATTGTTGAGTTTGACACAAATGACACTGAAAATACTCAAGAATCAAGCCAGAGGGCAAGGGAACCATTGGTTTTGAAAAACAAGGCCCCTAGATGGCATGAACAACTACAATGCTGGTGCTTGAATTTCAAGGGAAGGGTTACAGTGGCCTCTGTGAAGAACTTCCAGCTCGTGGCAGCTGCTGAACCATGCCAAAATGTTTCAGCTGCTGAACAAGAAAAAGTGATACTACAATTTGGAAAAATTGGGAAGGACATATTCACCATGGATTACCGATACCCCCTCTCAGCTTTTCAAGCCTTTGCAATATGTTTGAGCAGCTTTGACACAAAACCAGCTTGTGAATGATTGATATCACGACTTGTGCCTACACCATTGTTGTCGTGTCACTCTTCCTTGATATAAAATGTACATATTTTCGTATGGAAGGAGAGAAGAAGCTGGAACAAACAGCTCTCATTCTAATGAGTACTTTAATTCTGCATGCACAAGTTTAATTTGTGTAATGCTATCTATTAGGATTCATGTTTAATGGAAACTCTACTGTAAACAAGTTTGTTAACTTAATTTCATCAGGTATCACCCACATAAAAGAACATAACCATCTTCGTAATTTTCTTATAAGCTAAATGAACAACCTATTGAAAATATCACAAGCATTACATAAAAATGACATGATATATGACAAATTACATGACGTGGATGTTGTTAACACTTATTTTTGCTACTAAGAGTGTTTGTTACAATATTCCACCACAGTTTATTTTGGATTTTTGAAGGGAATCTGTGTGCTTGTTTCTTCACATTATCTCAATGTCTTCAATATCCTTGTCACAACTGAACTTGCAACTTTGACGGCGACGTTTATCATGCGATTCGAGGAAGGGTCCTCTGATGCTTCTTCCAACAGTCGGCTGGTACATTGACTTCTCGGCCCGGTTGATGTTGAACTGAGTCCTCTGAGTTTCCAAGCCCGGTTTAGGCTTATCATGGGGCCTGATGGGTTCAGTGGGCTTTTGTGGAAGAGTAATTTGAACACCAGGGTCTCTTTCAGTGATTGAACCATGAAACATGAGTGAGTTATTGATACTTTGTATGTTGCTGTTGACATATGCCATCCCCAGCTCTTCTTCTTCTTCTTCTTCTTCATTGGTGTTTTCTTCTCCATCAGTGGTCACCTCGTTGGTCTCTTCAGGATCACTCTTGTAGGCTCGGTGTATGTGGATTGAATCCTCTTTCTTCGCTGACTCAGAACCTAAGTGCATTGTGGCTCCTCTATTGTCACCAACCAAGGTTATGACACTAAACTGTTTGTCATCCATGTGTTGTGTAGGGTGAACAGTGGATTTTAGTTTGTGCACAAACTTTGTGATATCATCTTTGATGCCTTTTTGTAGTGGAGGAGCCTTTTCACCACTGGATGAGACAGCTTTTTCAGGTGATATGCTTGAGCTTGACACATTTTTTGTGCCTTCATCTGTTGAATTCACAACTCTTGTGTCTTTCTCGATGGGGTTGGTTGTGGAAAACATCAGTTTTCTCTCCACAGTTTCTCGTACTCCATGATGCTTCTTATCTCCACGAAACGCCTTGCCAAATGAATCTTTAGCCTTTGTTGTTGTTGTTGTTGTTCCTGAAGCAGAAGCTATGGTGCGTTGTTCACTTGGTTGTCCTGTGGCTGTTGTTGTTGTATCTTTGCCTTTTCCTCGTTCCTTAGAGGTTTCTGGCACCACTTTTTCCTTTTTTTCAGATTTAAGGGACTTGCTATTTGATGTTGTTGATCTGTGCTCAATTGCGGGAAGCTGTGTGGACAGATTCTCTGGTTGAGAAGAGGTCTGCTGCGGTGACTTGGTGATGGTTTTCAAAGGTGAATTTATCTTTGGTTTTTCTTGTTCTGGTACTGGCTCTTCCATCTTCTCCTTTTCTTCTTGAGGAATGGTTTCTTCAGTTTTGACGTCCTTTGAGGCCAAAGGAGATGATGGATGAGTGGCAAGTTCAAATTTTGAAACCGGGGATGAATAGGGCACAGAAGAAACTTGTTGTTCGGTGTCTGCAGGCTGAGTTGATGACATCCTCGCCGGTTGAAAAGATGTTTCTGGTGACTTGGAGATTGTTCTCAATGGTGCTTCTACCTTCGACTCAGCTTCTTGTGATGTTGGTTCAGACAAGATCATCTTTTTCTTTTCTTCTTCAGAGGAAGATGATGTAGGAGGAGTGGATGCTTTCAAGGCTGAGGTCAAACTAGTTTTGGGGGATGAGGGAGCAATGTGGGGCTTAGATGGTGAATCTGCATGAGGTGAAGGTTGAAGTGGTGGCTGTGGAGAAGATGGTGAAAGTTTTTGAGGTTCAGCTCTTGAGGCTTCTTCAGTTTTTGTAGGACTAGAAGGAGATGGCTCTGAAGGTGCCACCAAAGAAGGCTTAGATGATCTATGAATAGGTACACTTGTGTCTGAGTGGGGAGGAGATTTTGGTGTATCCCTTACACGACGGGCGAATGATTCAGAAGGTACTGATAGCCATGGGATCCTAAAACGAAATGACTTACTCCTTTGTGCCATGGATGGTTGATAATATCTGATTCAACAGAAGGAAAATGGGTGATGTTCTTGAGGTGTTCTAGCTTAATGCAATCTGCATGTTGCAATCATAGGATTCTTATATATACACAATTCAAGTGTTTATACCTTGGATGTGCAATGGGGCTTTCTTTAGACCTGATCTAGCAAATTCTTATTGCTTCATACAGAACATTTCACATTGATTCCCCTTGAGAAGTTCTCCTTTGTTTTTTGCCTTAATGTTCTAATCAAACGTTTGCCACCCTTTCAAATAAGAAATATTTTCATAGCAGAGAAAAGAAATTTCTCTTACCTCTCACAGAAGAAATTCTGACATATACTTTACCCTTGATTCAGGTTATGGAGCTATTGTTTTAGTCATACGTTCACTTTGTAGGAACTAATTTCAACGATTCCATGTAAAATCAACCAAAAAGTGCCTTTCTTAATATCTTCTTTAAGAAAATTATTTCAGAGACAAGATAATCACAGTACAACTTCACGAAGTAAGCGGTTATAGCAAGCTATTCTCTTATCTTCATGACACTGCCATTGTGAGAAACCAACCGTGTGTGGTAGGAACTTCTTTAGATAAAAACTATAATTTAAAATCGTTATAATCTGTCATTCCTACTGTGATTTTAATTTTAATATTTAACATATCATGTTAATAAAGATGGTTTCTTAATTCAAATATTCCTTCTTTTTTGTTTCAAGCAAAACTTTAATACTAAAACAAGACCAGAAAATGCCTTGCTTCTATAAAGCAAGTGCAGGATAACGTAAACGAGAAGTGTATGACGTATTGTAAACTGTAGCTTAATTTTCCAATATTAGACACATTTTATTTCTGATTTGTGAGTGCAAAGTGACACTTCAGGTCTAGAGTGGAGTCTGCTGCAGAATTTGTTCTTGCTTGTGAATGCAAAGTCATCTCAGATTTAAAGTAAAACTCTGCTGTATTTTCCAGTTTCAATACAAATTGTTTTTTCAATTTTTCTTAATTCCAAATTACTTTCTGCATTTCTTTAAAGTTCTTGCCCGATTAAATTTCCATTTACCGCTTTCTTTACTGCTTTCTTGCACTGCCTTTTATTGTTCTCACATAATTCTACTCAATTCCTGCCCAGTTACAATTTAATTTTGTTCTTGTCTTGTTAATTCATGCTCTGCACTTTACTTTCCAGCACAATTTTATTGCTTTTTGATTTATAATTCCAGCTGTTACGATTTTGCTGTATGGGTTAATTTCTTCAACTTTGTATTATGATTTCAGATATAATTTTCTTAGTTGTAGTTGATTAAATTGAATTTTTAAAACTCTGCATAATTATGATTTTGTTTTCAAATCCAAGCAACCCAAAATGGGTCTTACTTAACCAGAGGTCTTCTTGAGCAGAGTGGGATTTGATTAACAATTATAACCAGTTTTTTTCAATTCTTGAATTGCAATTCGGGTATTCTTTGTTTGAGCTCTATTGTTCAATTTGCATTTTACTTTTCTTGTTATGCCTCTGAACTTTAAAGCTTTCTTTACTTCAGTGCATGCTTACATTCCTGTTAACTGCTAAGTCAAGTCTGTCATTCCAGTTTAGTCTATATAGTTGAATCTTTGAATCTTTGTTTCATAAGTTTAGTTGTAAATGTTCATTCTGCATTTGTGCATTGATGGTAAAGTCTAATTTCTGCATCTTTAAAAGCTCATACAGGTTGTTTTAGCATTTTACCCAATTCGATATTTTTCGTTTTGCCAGTTCTTTGGTTCAATTAGATGTTCATTGTATTAGTAGCATCTTATTTAGATCAATTCATATTACATTAAGCATGATTGCATTAGTAGCATCTTATTTAGATCATTGTAGTGTATAAATACTGCATTCACAGTCTAGACTAGGATGCTCTAACGCTAGTTGCTACCAACTTTAGCTTTAATATGTGATTTTGAAATATCAGCGTTGTTTACTTTGGGCATTGCATTTTCTGTACTATCTCAATATTAAAGACTTGCTTGAACCATCCCATCTGCATTTCCTATCCATTTATATTAGTTTGCATCTTGTGATCAGTATAGTATACCGCATACAAGTTTAAAAATCCTGATAGGGGGCATTAGTGCTGTCAGATTTGCCTAACAAAAGTGATGATCACACCACAAGAATATTGAATAATTGGAAATGAAAATTCCATGAACATGCCACAGAAGACATTTGTATATACAAACAACTAAAGTTCAAAAGAAAAAAAAAATGGCGTAAATTCAGAATCTGAGCAATGGAAAAATCCATAAACAAATTCATTCTTATTTGTTACATGGTATGATAAATCATGCAGACATTGCTTCCTATATAAGGCAATACATTTGTAACTCACTTGCAGAGAAAGACTAAAATGTCCCAATTCATTACCACTAAACTATCTCATACGAGGTCCTCTAGAGACAGGCTTCAAAAGGTTGACCTTAACCTTTGATGCATCGAAACCCTGCGCCTCCATGATCCCACATATTCGTTGGGCATCTTGCCGAAACCCACCATCAATAAGGCCACTTATAATTCTCTCAAAATCAGCTTTTCCTAATTCATCCTTCCTAGATTCCAGTACACCTAGAATTTGAAGGGCCTTCTTCTCATTTCTAACCCTTGCATACATATCACAGAGACTTACTTGAAGCTTAAAAGGAGGAGCCTCACCCAGCAAAGCTATTTTTCCTAATATCTGCTCAACTTCATCAACAAGCTGCAACTTACCCAACCAATCCACAAGAACAGAATAAGTGGCTACCCCAGGCTCAAACCCATCGCTCTCTAACTGCACAAGAAGCTCCAATGCATCGTCCAAGTAGTTTTTCTTCTCATAAGCTGCAATCATGCTAGCAGCACAGCGATCATCAGGCTTATGCCCAAGTTTTATCATGTAGTCAAAATGGCTTTTTGCCTGATAAGGGTCACCAATGTGTGCATTTGCCTCAATAAGTAGGGTGTATGCCTCCATACTCTGATGGAATCCTGCAAACTGCATAGCTAATGAAATTCGGTCAGCTCCTTTAGTATCACCTTGTTGAGAAAAAGATCGGAGCAATGCCATGTATATTTCCTCCGTGGGTTTAATATTTCCTGAATCCATCTCCCTCATCAATTTCTCGCCCAAATTAGGCTGGCCATTATTCACATATGCCATGATCATTGAATTGAAGACTTGGAAGTCCGGTTTGAAACCCAGTCCCTTCAAGGTTTCAAATGCTTCTTTTGCACGGTCATGATTGCCTACCTTGCAGTACATGTGGACCAACACACTGGCCGTTGCAGCATCTAGTTGTATACCATTTTCGCTCATCTTCTTCAGCAATCTCTCAACATCATCAAAGCAGTCCTCTTTAACATAGATATCAATAAGCCTAGAGTAGTCAGAGACAATTGTTTGGAAAGAATCTTCAGCCAATAACATTTCAGCCACCTATGTTGAATCAAAGTAATTCACTTAAAAAGCGTGTTTTGCATGAAAGTTCCTAAAATTTTCACTAGCAGCATACGGAAACATATCCTTAGGATCATTCCAAGTTCTCAAATAAGTAATTCATATAACCACATAACCATAAAATACATGACAAAATTAAGAAGTTCATATAAGAATTGTCGTGCATATACATACCTTTGAGTACAGACTACGATTCTGCTCTTTCAGGTTGTCAAGTAAATCTATCCATTCCACCCTGCTAGGTTGAACAAGTTCCGCCCACTCATTCAACAGGCTTTGCAAACCATCATCATCATCATCCTTCCACGACAGAATCTTCGACCTAACCATCTTGGCTTTCCCCATAATTGCCTTCGGCTCCTGCGGCCAAAACACCTGCTCTGCCTCATGGATCCTATCAGCCACTTGTGCCCACTTGGGATCAGATAGATCAAGCCCATAAATCTTGTACCTTATCTTCCCTCTCCTCTTGGGAAGTCCAACAGCAACATTCTCCTTCTTCCCCTCCTCACCAACACCACTTTCCTTCCCCTCAGTCTGTGCCTCCTTCCTCATTTTCTCCAAACCCTCGTAGAACTCATGCTCCTCCATCTTCTCACGCGCCCACTTGAACCTAAGCTCCCTAAGCAAATCGCCGCGAATGCCAACTTCACCGGCGAATCTGCACATTTCCTTAACCTCTTCGCACTGCAAGAAGCCCTTCATTTTCTCCTTCTTCCTCTCCTTGTCCATATCCGCCAACACCATATTGCTCACCTCCCACACCGTTCCCCACAAATCCTCGCTGAAATCCCCCGAACCCAATGATGCCGTTTCAACTCCCCTGCCCTTTTCCATCTCCGCCGTAACCCTCTCCACGATCCCCACGAGCATGCCATCCACGGTGGCTTTGTCGGATTCCGGGTACGCTTCCTTCACCTTCTTCCGCATTATCCACACAAATCGCGATAGAAACTCGTTCGTTGCGTCTTCGTTGTCGTCGACGGCGTCGTTTTGCGTCGCATGGACTTTGGGGTCGATGAGGGCGTTGGTGGGTTGGGAGGAGTGAAGGGTGGTGGTGGTGAACGGCGCGTGGAGGAAGGCGGCAAAGGAGGCGCGTGAGTGCTGCGGAGAAGGGAAGATGGCGGAATGGGATCGGAAGATGGCATTGAGTCTCTTGAACGTGTGTCTTGAAGTGGAAGCTATAGTTCTCCAACTCATGCTTTCTCAGATTGAAATTTGAAGAACTGAATGGGACTGTGTAAGGGTTTTAGGTTTATCGAGCTTCACTCTGCAATAGTAACTTGCTTACTCAACGACAACAAGGTGAAGAAGAAACTGAAATTAAGACATAGGCCCAAAGTCTTTGTAAGGAACTTTCATCCTCCAACTCCATTTTTTCTTACTGCACCTTCAACTTTTATTCCTGCACTTCTAAATTTCAATGTCAAATATATCCTTAAAATATATATATATTTATATATAAATTAAATAAATTTATCAAATGTATGTATTTACTGTACATCCTATTTACTAAGACCTTGCATTCCTAGTTATTTTCGAAGTAACTCTGTCTTTCTCTTAGCTTTCTTTTTCTTTTATCTACATTCAACTTTTTTGTCCTTCGTCTTTTTTTATTTTCATTCATCTCATCTTATTTGAAATTGTGTTCATCTTCGTTCAAATACAAATATTTTATTCATTTTTATTAGTTACATTTTTTTCATCTTTATTTGATATTTATTTTTATTATATTTTACATGTACTTGAAATAAACTCTAATTTGAGTTATTTAAATTTAAATATAATAAAATTTCTAAATTACAATAAATAAGAAATATCAATTCAAAAAATAAGAGTTTATAAAGAACGAAAAAAATTAGTAACAATGAGTCAATCTAATTCGATTCACTTATTAATAGGTTTAAAAATTTCGAACTCGACCAGATCCATCACAGTTAGTGATTAAACGGATTAACTCAATTTACTTAATTATAGTTTTTTTTTCTCAATAAAAAATAATTTTTTCTACTTAAAATCTAAATAAAGTTAATTCAAATTATGTTAATAATATAACTTAATGGCTCATAATGGGTCTAAAAAACTAACAAATTTTATAATATAATAATAGGCTTAATATCTATTTTGATCTTTATATTCTTAACTTTTGTTTAAATGGTCCTTGAGTTTTTTCGATGTATAAATACCTATAGAAAATAATTCATTTTGTTGTAACATTTGTTCAATTTGATATTTTAAACGAGATAGTGTCCACTAAACCAATATTAAGTGAACTGTCAGTTTTGAATATACATGCCAAGTTCAGGGGAAATGAGATGACAATGTTAAATTAAAGATGTTTTTGTAAAAGGATATTAATATTGGTTTCGAAGGGGCTATTCAATTTGGGTTGAAAAAATTGGTGAAATTGTTGCTCAATTTGTGTTCGTTGTTAGTTGAAATTGCAATTGGAGGAGCGTATGTCAGGTAAGTATTCTTAACTTGTGTTTGTTGTATTAAGGTTTTAGGGTTCTTTCTTGCTGTGGCGCAATGTTCCTCACCGTGTTTGTGTGTGCTTCAGGTTTTTGATGATGAAGGAGGTGGAAGGAGAACAATGGCAAATGTTTGATGCATCATGGTGGTCTATTGGTGGCGATGAAAAAGATTTTGCGATGGTGGTTTCACGATTAACTGTGGCTGCGATTTGGGGTTTTGAGGAAATGAAGTCGCAAGAGATTCTTGTTAGCGGTGATTGTTGTTCTTGGGTTGTGTTTCTTCTATTTTCAGGTGCCACGATTGACATGGTTGACATAGGCGCGAGGTTTCGTGGTGGCGCTGTGGTGACGGAGGTTGGCGCTGCGAAGATGGTGTTGGCATGGATTGATTTTCACGGTGGCGTGAACCTGGGTTCACGGTGGTAAACTATTGTGCGCAAGGCCATGACAACTAGGGTTTCCGAAGTTGAAGATGGAAGATGATAAAGTGGCAAGGATAGAAATGATGAGGTGGGCAGCCGCGTCAGATAAAATGGGCCATGTTATTCATTGATGGCGGACCTTGACTCTGTGTAGTTAACAATTTAGATGTCTTCAATAAAAATGACTAAATTAAACAAATTTACATAAAAATGGATCACTTTGAAAGTCGATAAACTTAAAAACCACTTTGAACAAAAATAACGAATATAAGAACCAAAATAAGTATTAAATTTGTAATAATATAACTTAAAAAATTGGGTAGTTGGTGAACCAACCTAATTTACCACGAAATTAACCAGTAAACTGAATTTTTAGAGAGTCGAGCTCAAAATTAACTTATATCGAAATTTTAATTCTTTTTAAACCAAACTCAATCTGACTCATAATAAACCGAATTCGTCACGAGTTTCAACCTATGACAAATGTATTTTTTATTTTATTTTTACATTTGTTTGTTTGTAGACCAAAGATTGCTTCGTCCTTTTTAGGTGAGAATGCTGCATCTTAGCTGCTGCTATGACTAAAGGAATATAGAAAATGCCAATAAATGTTCTGATCACAAATTTCCAAAATGATCCGACCCCTAATTTCTGAAAGGGGTCATTGTTTCTGAGATTAGATAATTACATAAAAACAAAAACTGAATTCCTAAAACTTATTCCACTCTGCTACTCTGGGACAAATCCAATCAATTAGGATCCTAACAAAACAAAACACAAACGCTTGTTTTGAATTCAAAAATCACCTTTTATGAACACTAGACACTAACAATAAACACAAGTAAGACAACCTGAAGAATCAAATGATCATAAATCTCCAACTTCATCATTGACTTTTTTCTCACATAATGCTTCTTCAACAACCAACTCATGCTCAAAGGATTGATCATGAAAATCATGTGTTGGTGAGTGGTCTCCATCTTCAAACTGACAAATGGTTTTCCTATATTTGATCAAGAGATACAAAAGGTATTCTAGAAGTTCCTTCTCCTTTGCGTTTGTTTCATTCACTTCATCAAGTTGATTCTTAATTGTTGCTTTCTCTACTAAGAGAGAAAATGCAGATTTGATCTCCAATCTAGAAGTTGCAATCTGTATAGCTTCAAGTTCTTCCTTTTCCATAGAAGCTTTATCTGAGAAATTCTTCTCAAACAGTGAAAGTAGTACCTTCCTAGCCTCTTCTTCTGTAAATTCCAGGGAAAATTTTGCACTCCTAAGGTCATGTAGTATTGCAGATATCTGTATTCCAATTCCCAGTCTCAGATATTACCAAGTTTCAAAAATCACAAGTCACACTAATACAAAGAAAAATCTTAAATTTGTTTACATAAACTTCTCTATGAACTAGAAAAGAAAATACAAATGAAGAATTAAAACTAAAACTTATGCTTATTTCCTTTATTACTTCTTCTAAAACTATAGTTTTAATTCAATAAGTGTTTCATAAGAAGTTAACTCAAACATATTCATGTTATGCAGATGCAAGAGGCTAATCAAAAATTGTAACCAACCTTATCAGCCAAGGGTATTGTAACTGCACCTTGAATCTCTGTCAAGTACAGCTCAAAAGCGTTTCTTAGTTTTTGACATTTTGAAAGTATCCTGCGGGATGTGATTGCCTTAGCAGTTTGTAATCCAGGTTAGTCATTTCAGACCAACATTTCAAAGCATGAACAGTGTAAAGTATTCAAAGATTATGGCAGACAATTTATATGTATCAAACTAATTTGGAATTGATCTATCAGTATCATCTGAGTGAAGGTTTCAAGTTCAAAAGGGTGCCTACCAGGTAAAGTTTACTGCATTTTGAACAATCTTTGATAACTGATTTGGCTCTAGCCAAAGTGAGATTTAATGAGCACAATGCCTCCATCGCTAACTTGCAATTTGGTCTTGCAGATTCAATATCTAAAATTATAAGTGAAATTCTATCGATGAGTCTTTGAAGCTCTAAGCACAAAGAATGGTGTACCTGCACAAATGAAAATATGAATGAAGTGTAAAATCACATAAAGGTATCTATCTATTATACCTATGTTTTACATAATTTCATCTCATGTAACACTTCCTCAATAAACAAAATGATTGATCAACTAGTTTAGCTGCACTTATTCAGCATCTTGAAAGAGAACCTTACTATTACTAACAGAACACTGCTATTTCTGTAATCAGATGAACTTTTTTCTTCACTTGGTTATCTTCAATCTTCAAATTGAAGGGACATACTTGTGTTTTTTTACCAGAATTTCACAAAGATAATTCCCATGTAAGGCTTGAAATAGATTAAAACAGTGTTCTGATTAAAGAATGACACTAAAAACACCAACACAGAACTGGTTCAAAGTTTTATCTGAATTTAAATTCCTGAAAACCACTGGAATATCAGAAGGTCCTTTGGACTTTGGTCCAAAATTGAGAACTGAGGCACACCCTTAAAAAAACTTGTGGGTGATGTGACATTCATGATACCATAACGAGGATAGATGGTACCTTAATCTTTACAATTGCTACAAATTGGAATTCCAAAACTGTTGCACAGTTTCTTGACATCATAAAAGTAGAGTTGAGCTCAGAGACAGCACAAGACATGAGCAACAAAGAGAAGAAGAAATGTGATCGTATACTGCAAAACTAAACCGATATCTTGAGCAGCCGGCACACACATTAAAGAGAAGGACCCATTTTATAGCAGCAGCTACATTATCCTTAATCAATAATTGAGTCATTTTGCACTTAAACAAAAAAGAAAATGGTACCCTTTTGATTCTTTTGCTCTTGGGCCTTGTTCACATTAGATAAGACGTGTAAAGAAGGGTTGTTCCTGTAGGATTGTTCAACCATTGACCATATCATGTTGACGAAAAAATGACGATTTTGACAGGCAACCAATAAGAGTCAACAGCGGACCCATGAAAAAAAGTATGTTTTGGTCAGAAATTTTCTTTCTTTTGCTCAAAAGTTTTCTCATAGGATGGCTCGTATTTGTTGACTTTTATCTCAGTGTGTGGGGGATTTGATAAGAAAAATTTAAACCCAGGTTGATAAGAAAGTATAAAAATTATCATTTTTTAATATTTTTAGATAATATTCTTAAATTTTTTAAATATCATTTATTACATCCTATATTTTTTCTCAACTTTAAAATTGGGTTGGTTTTAGCATTTACTTTCTTAGATTATTAAGCAATGTGCTTGGGGAATTAAAACAATGATAATAACATGAGCAACGGAACGAGGGTTCCACGAACATCAACGTGAATTGACAGCAGCGAAGTCCCTTCTAGAAAAAAAACAACGTAAAGTCTGTGCAACATACCGAAAGAAAAAGAAACATGGCGGGCCCCACAGGTCCAACGGTGTCCCCTAGACATGGTCAAATATATTTGGGAAAAATGATAAGCAAAACTCATTAGTGGCATCGTGATTCCTAGTACGAATTTAAATCTTAAAAAGATTTAGTAATAATTTCCCCTTCGTAATGTCTTTAACAACCATCCTCGTCCAACTAAAGTAGTAAAGGAAATTGTAAAGAAAATTAGAGTGTGTCCGGGAACCAACAAAAGAAGAAGAAGAAATTGGTAATCTTCTTACTGAACCTCACCTTTAAAAAAATTGTACCAATCTTTGTAGGAAGCTCTACTAAGAGCTTAGAGTGCATAATTCGAAAAGCCGCAAATGACTGTTTTGCAAAAGAAAACCTAACAAGATGGTGATGCTGAATAGTTGACACGATAGGAACACTAAAAAAATTGACAATTGTAGCAAATTTGGATGTGGAGAGATGAAAAGTGTACACTGTGTGAACAATTTCAACCCAAGAAAGCACTTTTATGATCCTCGTTAAGTCAATTATATCCAATGATTTTGCACGATATAAGGACCCAAATAGATAAAAGTTTCAGTAAATTGTTTCTGCCTTGAGGATATTGTACTGTCGTGAAGGTGTTTGTTGAATTGTCTATAAGGAATCAGCAAAACAGGGAAATGGCAAAGCTATCATTAGGGTTGGTATTCGCATTGGTGTTGAGTGTGGCATTGCATTCAGTTTTGTGTGATGATAATCCTTGGCTGAGTGTGATTGAGCAAGCAAAAAGTGAAGCGCACCCAAAGCAGGTTTATTCTGAAGACACAATAGTTGGGGTGAGACTGAGAAGGCTGTGTGTGTTGTTGTAGCAGATGGTTCTGCTCAAAAGGCTGCTGAGGAGGCCATGAATTCAGGATCTTTCAATGATTGGGTTCAACAAGCTGGGTAAGAACATGTGTCTCATTCTTATCTCCTTTTCTGTGCCTAATTTAATATTACTTCTTATATTACAATGATAATGTGATTAGATTTATCTTCTGAAAACCATGTCCAGTGTTACTTTTATAAGGAAAGTTTGATCTTAGAAGGTAATTTGAAATATTTATGAAACAAAAGTAAGTTGATGTTGGTATGTGTTTACAAGATTGAAATATAAAACTAGTCAAAAGTTGATTATGATTGTTGCTGTTATGACAAAGCAGTGTTATGGTGAACGAGGGTTCATCAGGCACATAATCTTCCTGATGATGAAGAGGAAGACAATTTAGGAGAACTAGAATTTGCACCAAAAAGATTCACATCAGAGGCACCAGCAGACGCACCAGCAGAGGCACCAACAGAGCAAATATTAATAGAGGAAGTAACAATGGAACTATCAGAGGAACCATCAGAGGCACCCCAAGCACAAATCGCCCTATTAGAAGAGATATCATACAGAATTGGTTCACCAATACTTGTGGATAAGTCCATATTAGTATTAAGTAAATACTCTGTATTATATAATTATGCTTTTGCAAAATAATGCCAGTTAATTATTGCCTTAATTGTATATGTCAATTGATTATTGGCTTAATTTACACAAACTTTGTCATCAAAGAATGAAGAAGAATCATTCCCAAAGACAATGTGAGGAGGAAATAAATGTTAGCACAAAATACAAAATGTACAGAATGATCACAATCTGGTGCCTGTTAACATAAAAAGTATTGATTAAGATTGTTGAGGAGGGTGTACACTAATAATTTTATTTGTTGACCAATACATTGATGTACATGACGATAGTTTTTGATGTTTTTTTAGGAATGATAGTTGAATTTATTAAAACGTATGTCAATATGTTGGATTCAAGTAAGTTCTACAATCGATGACAATAGAGTTTAAACCTATACTCAAATATTATTGAGTGGAGGAAATGGAAACTTTAAATCTTTTAGTTAAGTTGGACTCATATGTTATTGTATTGAGACGTCCAATAATCGCCTTTAAGAGATCCATAATCCTAATTAAATTCAGCACCATTTGAGATAGATTTGTTCTTTTTTCTTTTTAAAGGTGAAACCTTAATTACAACACTCAAGTCTTTAGAATAAAAAAACATTCATTCTCGTACAAAGTTTATACCATTGTTGTTATGTGAATTAGAAGAAGAAAAAAACCTGCTTCGTTTGTTATTTGTTCAATTAAAAAGCACAAGTAAAAAGAATTAAGAATGGTTAAAAGTATATGTAAAATTCTACTTGTTTCACTTGTAAGAACAAAAGATGTGTTTATGTATTGAAGTGAACAACAAATTTTGAAACTTTGGAGAGATAGGAGGATTGAAGTTAGGTTCAGTATGTTGATTTTCAAAGAAGCATTGTATATATGTCCACTAAAAAAGAGTTATTGCGTAGAATCTCCATATTTATGAAAAGAGAGAACTCTATGCAGAGTGACAGCATCGGGGTTGTCAAAACATATCTATTTAAACAAAAAAAAATTAAGATATAGATATAGAATGATATATAACAAAACTGAATAAAATTAAAAATAAATGATTATTTTTATATATTAATTTAACTATATTGAAAAAACTTGGGGACAAGATTCATGTAATACTAAAGAGCTTCGCACTGAATATATGATCTAATTTCGTCAAGGAGAAGAAGTGGTAAGGTATTTTACTATTTATTTATAACTTATTTTCGAAAGTTATGGATTGGAAACTATTGTCTTTCCATGGATAAGAACCCTTTTCGTTCGCCTTGTCCTCCCTCGAATTTCGACATCTCCATTCTTATGTGATTTCGAGTATAAAACCTCGAGAGCTATTAAATTTTATAGTAATTTTGTACTGATAACCTCCTTGTTGTAAGGTCAGGAACTCCGCCTCCCTTGCAACTTTTGCATTATTTGGAAAAATTTTTCAAGCAACTCTATCTTAAAGTTCTCACAACTTCACAGCCACCCACGAACTGTCATCAATGTTGCCTACGTGCACAATATTAGCCTCCCCACCAAAAGCAATGATGATAAGTTAATTTTTGTTTAATTAGGAGCAAGTTATTACACGAAAAATCTTCTCGTTCGCTTAGACAAGAGTCGCTCCATCCGGAGTAGCTCCCATTATTTAGTTGGCTCTGCCTTAAGAAGTCATTCAAGCTAGAATGATTTTGAGGGGTACTTGTCCACTGTTGTTGCTGTGCATCTTGTCGAGTTCAATGATTTTCAAAAAGATAACAATACAAATTTAGCATATGATATTCAATTTCCTCCACTAGTCGTTTATTATAACAATAATAGTTTACTAAGAATAATATTTACTCCCAATAGTCCCCAACATCTTTCGAAACCCATTGCTTTGATACCCATATGTAAACACCCAATATTGTTTAAAGGGTATTCTATAGTAGAGACTAAATGAATGTCGATATCTCATATAAACAATCAACTTTATTTCAATTATACCAAAGTACAATACCAAACTTACAAACTTTAAACAATATAGTCTTCACCGTTGACATTTCAACTTTTAAATTTTACACCACATAATCTTCCAAATACAAATTTATTCTTTTTACAAAAATCCATGAAAGGTTTTCCCCGCATCTCTCTCATCTCTAAGCTTTTTCAACCACATCTGCAACATTATCTAATCACGAAAATGAGTATATGAGCCCTAGCATAAACAAATAAGGGGGTAAGGCCAACCATATCAAACAATCATTAAACTTGTAATAAGAATAGTTTAATCAGGTATTTACAATATCAAATATATTACCCGATGTATTAAGTCATCCGTATCAAAATATCTTCCTCAATTTATAACCTACAATTTATACTATGTACTCAAGAAGCTTATGGTCCAGACGCTCTCTGCCTGGATTCTGAAGCCTCAACTGTAACTATGTCTACTCGCTGAAGCGTATGGTCAGACCGGCTCTGCTTGCTTATAAACTTATGAACACATATTATGTCAATAGCCTGCTATGGTCAGACACGTGCTGCCTTGCTTTCATTAACCTCAGGTGTTGTGACTTGGTTCATACCA
>NW_025902070.1:0-13531 GCF_018835915.1 Vigna umbellata
GTTTTGATAAAAAGTCAATAAGTTTTGATAAAAAGTCAATAAGTTTTGATAAAAAGTATGGTATCTATGGATATACTAGTAAAAAAAGGGGAAACTAACGCGTTATATATACGCAAAACTCGAAGCGTAAAAGACTATATGCCTCGGTTACAGCTTAACCCGAGGTCGAATGGTAATACTGTCTCGGTTAGAAGCAGACCCGAGGCCTATACATCTGTCCCGAGGATACAACTTTTTTAAAAAGCGCTATTGCCTCGGGTTTCGCAGACGACCGCTGCCTATACACTTACTACCTATCCTCTTGAACCTTTTCATTTTCACACTTGAACAACTTCTTATTTCTCGGTGCTCTCCCTTCCCCTTTGTGCTCTCCCATTCTTCCCATTGCCGTGCACAGTCCAGACGACCGCCGCTGCCTCCAGACGACCGCCGCTGCAGATCCGCCGCTCCAGATCCGCCGCCCCTGTTGCCATTCCAGATCCGTCGCCACTCCAGATCTGCCGATGCCGCTGCTGCCTCAGCCATTCTTCCCCTCCGCGAGTGACGTTGCCGCTGCTGCTGCTCCAGATCTGCTGCTGCTGCCTCAGCCATTCTTCCCCTCCGCGAGTGACGCTGCCGCTGCTGCTCCAGATCTGTCGTTGCCGCCGCTGCCTCAGCCATTCTTCCCCTCCGCGAGTGACGCTGCCGCTGCTGCTGCTCCAAATCTGCCGCTGCCGCCGCTGCCTCAGCCATTCTTCCCCTCCGTGAGTGACGCTGCCGCTGCTGCTGCTCCAAATCTGCCGCTGCCGCTGCTGCCTCAGCCATTCTTCCCCTCCGTGAGTGACGCTGCCGCTGCTGCTGCTCCAGATCTACTCTTGTTCTTCTGCTTCTTCTTCATATCTGGTTTTGGATTTTCAGTTTTGGGATTTTCTGGTTTTGGATTTTTTGGTTTTGGATTTTCTTGTTTTGGGATTTTCTTGTTGTTGAAAAACAATTTCACTTGCACCACTCAGCCGTCAGAGCCACTTCTCGGGTTGAAGGTTTACACATGATCAATCAACGGCAATGGGAATTCTCTGTGACATGAAAATTGATTTTTGGATCTGAAGAGCACGATTCAATTGTGTACTAAAATCTGAGAAAAAAAAATATACCGCCTCGGTTCTTAGATAACCGAGGCATAATTCTATACTGTTTTATCTCGATGTCTGACCGAGACATAAAACGTGTCCTTTTTACCTCGTCCATGTATGCATCGGTTGTAGAACCGATGCATATAAAGAAAACTAATATGTGTCTTTTTTTTTCTTTTTTTATTATTTTACTGGTGATAAGTTAGATACATTCTTAATTATATTTTATTATATATATATATATATATATATATATAGATAGATAGATAGATAGATATAGATAGATAGATAGATAGAAAAGGAGAGTTCATATTTATGCATTATATTATAAAAATAAAAATAAATTAAAATTATTGTAAGGAAATATTTTCAACATAATGTTATATGTCAAATATGGATATTTATATAACAAATTTGTATATTATGTAATTTTTTTATTTATTTCATTTTATAAATGAAATAGCATAGTAGAATTAAATTAATTAAAAACAAGTTAAATAATTAAAATAAAATAAAATTGGATGGCACATAATAGTAATTAGTAAAGTTCGGTAAACAGTGTTAAAATTCAAACATATAGTGAAAATAATTGGGTAAACGTCATTATTAAAAATTAAAAAATTAGGATACATAAGAAAATTAAATGATGGAAAAAAAATAGGTGGTTTTATTTTTCATGACAGGTTTAATGTTGAGAAGTGAAGTTCAGTCAACTTGAAAGAATAAGTGATAATATATTGGAAGTAATTATTATGTTGAAACTGTTAATGTTTTACGCTTTGATCACTTTAATGAATTTTGGGAAGAACGATTGAATGGATTTGAAGATAAATTATTTTTATTGTTTATTTGAATGAATTTGGAAGTAAGAGTGAATTTAAAAGTATAGTTTGTGAGAATTAGTGTATGCTTTGATTGATGTGATAGATTAAAAAAATTTACTTTCAAATCTACTCTCACTTACTTCCAAATCCACTTTAATAAATAACAAAAAAATTTACCTTTATCTCAAATCCATTCAATCACTCTTCCTCAAATTCATTCAAAAAACAAAATCTTAGTTAAAAAAGACACGAACAAAGAAAAATCTAACAAGCACATGCCTCTAAAGTTCTATTTAGGAAGCGCATCAAAAGTGTTGATAAGAGAATCCCTTAAACAGTATATTTAAGGAAAAATAATAGGCTCACTTACTAGACAATATTAAAGTTACTATTGTAATTGTTTCTTATTTGAGTAATAGTTAGTGTTGTAATTGTTTCTTATTTGAGTAATGCTTAAAAGTCTAATTAATGGAGGATATTTTATATATGATAAACTAAATTTCAAAAATTTTGTGTGCACTTGAATAAGATATAATTTATTGATTTGGTGAATTAATTTTTTAATAATGAAAGATCACATGTTTGTGGTAGTTGGGATTAAGGATGACAAAAAATAGCCAAACTTGAGGGGTAACCACACCAACCCGACCAAAAAAAGCGGACCGAGACAATGTTTTCATCCCTTGAACTTGATCGAACCCAACTTGGCAAGCTTAGCAAGCCACCCCATCACAGCTCGACAAGGTGACGAAGATTTGATATGTTAAAAAAACCATATAAATAATTGGACTCTCCAATTCAATGTGATTCATTTTCATTAATCCTTGTCAACCTTTAAATAAATGAAAATAGGGCTTGAGCCAAACATAAAGAATAAAAACTGAAAATAAAATATCAACTAACTTAAATTAAAATCTATTTAATTTATCTATATCTTATATCAATAATATAAAATAATACTACTCCTAAATAAATGGAAAGTCAAAACTACCTATCTTTATTTTATCTTTATCAAAATTATTTAAACCCTCAGATGGAATCTCAAGTGGGTCTTCTTGTTGAAAACGGTTTTAATTGAGTCCTAAATTTTGAAAAATCATAACAATTAAGCCCTTTCTGTCGGCGTTAAAATGTGATGGTGCACGATAAATATGTTGAGGTGGATCCTTTAATTACGTGGAAATGATTAAATTATGACATGGAATTTAGTAAAGTAAAAGAAAAAAAATTAGAAAGATTCTGGAAATTTCAAATCCCTAACACCCTGCCCCTGTTGGAATTTAAGAGTATTAGAGACAATTTTCAGATTCATCAAGAGTTACAATTATTCATGAAAAGTTACAAGAAATGTAACTGATCAGAATCTAGTATCTCTTGGATTTAAAAGATGTTTGATCAACATTTATATAAAGGGATTATGTGCTCTATTGAAATGTGAGACTTTTTCACTACATTCTGTCATTCACTTAACACACAAGCCAATATGTGAGAATTTTATTATTGTTTGACGTTAATACTAAGAGTGAGTATTAACGTTGTATTTCTTCTTTGTATCTCAAAAGAAAATTTCGTGATCCCCTTCACTCTTATAAGGGACGAAATATTATTTTTAGGAAAGTGTGTATCCACACCTAGAAGATTATATCAAGCCTACATTGTTGTTCATCTTGTTTCCCTAAGTTCTTGGAAAATTGTTCCAAAAGTCTATAAGCAATATCTTCTCTAAGATGACTACAATTCGTGAGATGTCTACAAACTTTCACAAATGGGACAAGTTTGAAGGCATTGGTTTTTTACGATGGCAAAAGAAGATGCATTTAATATTGCAATGGATGAGACATTCATTGTTTCTTCTATAATTGACAAACTACCACCAAATTGGAAAGATGTTAGAAATTCTCCAAAACATAATAAAGATTATATGAATGTTGAACAAATGGTTGCTCATCTTCGGATAGAAGAAGGGATCCGTCTACAAGATGGTCAAAAGGATTCCAATCATCCTAATTCTTCTAGTGTTAATATGGTGGAAGATGAAAAAACAAAAACAATACCAAATAACAAGAAAATGCCTCGTAATTTCTATAAAGGAAATATGAACAATAGGCCAAAATTTGGTGAAGAAAGTCAACAAGCCAATTAATGGGAATGTGGCAAGCCTGGTCATTTAAAAAGGGATTGCACAATCTGGAAAAAGGAAGAATGACAGTAAACAAGGTCAAGGTGAGTCTAGCAAAGGCCAACCAAAAAAAGGTATTTGTACACAAATTGCACATAATCCTATTTTGAATTTTGTGGAGATGGTTTCTGAAATCTTCTATGTACAGACTGATGATTCATGATGGACCGATTTAAGGGGATGAAGACATGTTTGTAAAGATCGTTGTCTATTCAAAACTTTTAAAGAAGATGACAATGGAGAAGTTCTTTACATGGAAAAGGATTATATGGCTAAAGTCCTCTGTGACAAGTAGAATTATTACTTAGTTCTGGAAAATCACTTGTTTTAAGAGATGTATTGTATGCTCCAGAATTAAGAAGAAATTTAGTGTCTAGAGTAATCTTGAATCAATTGGGATTTAAATTGGTATTTTTTTCATATTATCTAAGGGTGGTGTATTTATTGGACTAGGATATCTTTGTAATAATATGTTCAAACTAAGTGTAATAAATGATGTGAAAGACTCTGTTTATGTTGTCAATCATGATTCTTCTTTATGGCATTTTTGTCTTGGGCATGTTAATTATAGAAACTTATATTCAATGTCTAAATTTGATTTAATTCCTCCTTTTGATTTGAACATAGAAAAATGCAGAACATGTATGTTGACAAAGATAACAACAAATCATTTTCCTAATATTGAACGAAATTCAACAATTATGAATCACTAGTGTAGTCAGGGGAAACGACAGCGGTTATTTTCGCCCATAGGCAACAATTCCTGAATTGAGGCATGTATAGGCGAGGCAAAAAGTCTACCCTTTTATGCCTCGGTTCTGAATCGAGGCATAAAAGGGTAAGATTTTGCCTCTATTCAAAGTTAACTGGAGTAGTAGGGCTTTTTTTTCGTAGGACTTTATGCCTCGGTTCCCTCTTAACCGAGGCATTATGGTCTTCCTTGTGGTTTCGCCATCAGGACGTCGCCGACCACCACGAGATCGCCATATTTGCACCTTCGTTCAGTTTGAATTATCTTCCATTCCACACGCCGCCAACACGACCATGCACTACCATGATCTACCATTGCAAGTTCGTCTTTCTTGCATCGGACCACCCAAAACATCACCGTAGACCACCTTCGTCCTTCCCTGCCACCAAATTTGTGAACCACCATATTCTTCATCCGTCATCAGAAATATCATATTTAACTGAAGGTTGACCGAGGTTAGAACGAGGTGGAAGAATATATAGAACAGTAGTAGACTCAGTGTTTGGTGTGTTGGTGGTCTCACGCATACAAGAATCAATTCCATGATCAATTTCATCTAAATTAGTATTATCAGAGATAGGATCAGAAGGTACCTCTGAAGAGTCAAGCTGAACCCATGGAGAAGATTGAGCCAATTGGTTATGATCAGAAGAAACTGTATTATCAAGAAAAGAAAGATCCATATTTAGGATTGGCTCACTTCATGAAGAATGATCCTAACACAATAATTTATCTTCACAATCAAACATACCAACATCATGATTATGCACTTCACTTTAATTGCCTACCTGAAGTGGAGAATCAAAATAAAAAAATTCATGCTCATTAAATGACACATCTATAGAAATATAAAATTTCTTTGATGGTGGATGGTAAGCACGATAACCTTTTTGAGTTGATCCATACCCAACAAAAACACATTTGATCGCTCGTTCTTCAAGCTTTGTACGTTGATGTGGGTGTAAGTGAACATATATAACACATCCAAAAATATGAGGTGGTAAATAAACTATGGGAGGAAGGATACAATGATCAAACAACACATCAAAAGGACTTCGAAAGTTAAGCACACTAGAAGGGGTTCGATTAATTAAATAAACGACAGAGCTCACAGCTTCACCCCATAAATGAGATGGGACATTACCATCTATCAAAAGTGATCTTGTCACCTCTAATATATGTCTATTTTTCCTCTCAGCCACTCCATTTTGTTGTGGTGAATAAGGACATGTAGTTTGATGCAAGATGCCTTTAGAGTTCATGAACTCTATTAATTCAGTCTTAAAATATTCCTCTCCATTGTCTGATCGAATGGCCTTAATAGATGTGTTAAATTGTGTAACAATCAGATGATAAAAGGAACAAACCACATCACACACATCACTTTTATATTTAAGCAAATATACCCAGGTTACTCGAGTACAATCATCAACAAAATTGATAAACCATTTTTCCATTATGTGTAGATTGCGGGCAGGGCTCCAAACATCTATGTGAATTAATGAAAAAGGAAAATCAGTTTTGTTATTGCTTAAAGGAAACACAACACGGTGATTTTTTGCCAAAACACAAGTTTCACAAAAAAAATCAGAAATATTGCATTTATGAAATAGTGATGGAAATAATATTTTTAAATAACCAAAAGAGGGATGTCCCAACCATCTATGCCACAACCAAATTTCCTTTTTGTTTTTATCTTGTATGTGATCGTTCGCAAGACAAGCCAATCCTTTTTTATGGTTTGATTGTGAGACATTTTCAAGATAATACAGTCTTTCACTCTCTCTACCACTAGCAATCTTCTCCTTCGAATGGATGTTCTGAAAAAGACAATGGGTTGGGTAAAACAAGGCAACACAAGAATGTGATTTGGTTAACTTGCTGACGGAGATAAGATTACAGTTTAATGTAGAAACAAATAAAACATCAGGAATCGATAAGGAAGGTGAGAGAGATATAGTACCTATACCTTCAATAGGAGATGAGACCCCATTGGCATTAATAATAACAGTTTTAGAACAATTAGAGGAAAAATTAGTAAATATATGAGGATCACAAGTCATATGATCAGTAGAACCCGAATCAATTATCCAATAAATAACATTAGTAAAAACAGAAAGATTAAGGGCAGAGTTAGATAAACCTGACTTGGTCACAAATCCGACAACAATAGAAATATAACTCTTGAAAGCAGCGGAAGTTCCAGAATCATGTTTCTCCGATTGATTGTCATCGGAAGAAGCCATCAGAAATATTCAATGAAAAAAAGCAGTGATTCCTATATTGTAGAGGATATCAGTGTTTGGCTCTTGATACCATAATAAAATGTTTAAAGAATAATTCTGATGTATTATTTCAAAGAGTAGAGTACCATATATATACATTCAAGGATCTTATAATTCTTCATCAATTAAAGGAATGACATGTGCACAAATTATAATAATATTTAAATTATAACTAACAGAATATTGTCTAATATCCTTTAATAGAATATTTGACATATCTTAACAACTGTTAGCACCCACATAAAGTTTGGCAAACTTTTACCTTCAACATATTTTTAACCACTTTTAAAATGCTTCTATTTTTCCTCTATCCAGTTCCGTTGTGCTTCTCTTCAAATTCTTTTAACATTATTCTTGGGAGAAGGTATCCTCAGGAGGAGTTACTAACAAAATCCTTGTATTTTAAAACATAACAAATTTATAGATTCTCTCTTTAAAGGGAAAATCAAACCTTTTGGGATCATTAAAGTCGAAGGTGTACTCAAAGAATGACGTGGAACTTTTTGTGGTGTAATTCCTTCCTTCAAATCATAATAAAACTGGAAATTATAATGACATGATTTAGCTTCCCTCCATATCAAGAGTATACTTTCCTTCAAAACTATCTTTAACTATATGAGGCTGTATTTGAATTGTTTAAAGCATCTTACCTATTAGAGATTGTTCTATCACAAGAGGATTATCTTCCACAATATTTTGTTAATGTTTTCCTTCTCTTGAAATTCCTTCCTTCTGGTGCTTGGTGAAATGTACCTTGAGTTCACTTTTGTTGCTTTTTATAATATATATATATATATATATATATATATATATATATATATATATATATATATATATATATATATATATATATATATATATATATATATATATATATATATATATATGTTTACGTGTATATGTGATTGTGTTTCTTTTCCTGAAATTGATTATTATATTTGTTAACGTCCAATTTTGAATAATGTACTACTTCGATTGCGCTATTTCTTATAATTATATTTTTTTGTCAATAGCAGGGTGTAACTTAAAAAGTTGGACGAGGTTACCTAGCACACTGAGTACATTCCTACATCTATCTTCTTTTGTCCCAATTATTTCAATGATTCGACACCATTTTGTTATTATTATTAATTATAGAAATAATAAACTTTTATATGATGCTTCAAATGATGGTTATAACTCCATAGAAATCTACTGTTAGATCCTCACTGAGTTCAAACTTTCTACCATGTTTCATATCCTTTGAATTAAATAACTTTGAGCTTATAATTTATGTTGTTTTATTGGTAGAGAAAGTTTGAGCTGAATACATGTTAGCTTATTTATATTATGTATTCATATATTCACCGAGAAATGTATTATATTAAGTAATGACATGATTATTTATTCTTGATGATTGTCATTATAAGTTTGATCTTATATATCTTACTAAATAACTAAAAGTTTCCTAAGTGCTCAGTGAAAGCTATTGTTCGTTCATGCATGATGTTTTCCGCTCATGCACGCTTTTTCTTTCATTTGACATCATTCTAAAGAGTCTAGCATAATTTCCAGAACGTATTTTATATTGTAATTGTTGTTTTATATTTTTTCTTTCATTCCTGTCTTCCCCTCTAAAGGTAGGTGCGAGTGTATCGATACAGAGGCAAAAAAAGAATTTGTGAAGTAGGAAAAATTGAGTGACATTGTATATTTGTTTGTTGACATTAAAATGTGAATTCGAACAAACAAAATGAAAGCAGAAGGTGTGTTGATGAAGGAGTTGACGACATCAAGGAGAAAATTTCATGAAAGAGGAAGAGATGAATCGTTTGATGGGAAGTTGGAGAAGCTCACTAATATGCAAATACTCAAGGGATTTTTAATAACTACTCCTGAAAAGACTCCTTGCACAATATCAGATCTTATTAATAATTTGAGAAAGCTAAGGCGACTCAGTATATGTATAGGAAGTGAGGCCGTGATCTGGAATTGAGAGTTTGAAGTTTTGGGAAGATTTTCAGAACTGAAGCATCTGAAAATATCTTGGAGTGTGTCTGACCCAAGGTATGCTAAATTTCCTATCTATTTTGAAGCATTTGAAAAAATTCCATTGGCTGAAATATGTAGAAATTAAACAAATCAAATAAGGAATCTATCTATCACTCTATATTGAAAATGAAATGAAATAACATAATAGAATTAAATTAGTTAAAAAAACAGGTTAAATAATTAAAATAAAATAAAATTGACAGTTAATAGTAATCAGTAAAGTTTGGTATACAGTATCAAAATTCAAATAATTAAATAAAATAAATCATTTTACGTTATTATTAAAAAGAAAAAATATAAAAATTATAAGATACATAAGAAAATTAAATGATTGAATAAAAAATAGGTGGTTTTATTTTTCATGACAGTTTTAATGTTGAAAATTACTGCTTTTGATTTAATTCATATTAGAGGTAATCATTTTAAATTATTCAATAAAAAAAATTAGAATATACATCACTTAAATGCTTATAACACATGCAACAACTAATACAATAAAATTATATCATAATACTCATTTTTCAAACATCTTACAAAATGGAAGTATATAATCAAATACATCACATATTACATTTAAAATAGATACAAACATAAATATAAAAAAATAACACCACGTTAATTTGCAAATTTCATTGCTCATTTCTCAATTTTCTTTCAATGTCTTTAACTGAAAATTTATATTTGTTGGCGGAGAATGTAACACTCATCTTTTCACATTTCTATATTTAAAAAAATATCACTACTTTATTAAAACAAATAAATAATATAAGCAACGTCTTACCTTAAAAATTTATTGATAAATTGATAAAATTAACAATGAAATTAAATTATAAAAGTTTCTTATTACTTTTTTATTTTATCCAATTTTGATTCTTCAGTATTATGCATCTTCATCTGAATCATCTCATGTTTTCCCATGTAATATAAAAATAAACCACATGGTCATAATAGTACAAATAGAAAAATAGAAAAATATTTAATAATTTTAAACCAATTTAAGAAGTAAAGTACTAACAAATAGGTATTAGTTTTGATGTTTTAAAATACATTAAGAACTTTTAATACACCAAAATTACCTGTATACGTGTCTATTTGCCGAGTTTAGCTTTGTCAATTCACACCCCAATAAGAACGCGTGTAACACACTTTACAATCACAAGATTTTGTATAATATTAATTTTTATTACTATTTTAACTATTTTTTATTAAGAAAATCAATTCTTTTCTAATTTTTAACCGTTTTAATTCTCAATTTTATTTGGTTTTTGTAAATAATAACATTTTGAGTTACACTGGTATAATTTTACCACCAATTTTCATTCTTGTGCATAAATTTTTGTGTTAGCTAAGAAGCTTTTTGTCTTATGTCAAACAAGTTTACAATCCCGAGAAGCATCAAGAAGCAATCAAGAATCTTAATTCAGAGAAATGCAATTTTAATTACATGCAAGGATTCTTGTTTCTTTACTCAATAGTTGCTTTGGTTTGTATACTTTCTTTCAAAACTATCTTTGATTGTTATAGGTTATATTTCATTGTTTAAAGCATGTAAACAATATGATTGTTCTAATAACAACAGGATTATCTCTTCAACAATATTTGGTAGATGTTTTCCCAAATTTCTATGCCAAATTTCTCCCGGTGTTTGTGAAAGGTACCTCAACTTGTTTTATGTAGCTTTATTATTGGTTATTATAATTTGTTAATCTCCATTTTTCAATCATATGACTAGCTTTCGATTGCACTATTTCTAAAGCTAGATTTTGTTGTTGTCATGATAAGTAGCAGGGTGTAACAGAAAAGTGTTGGACGAAGACGAGGTTATTTGGACTGAATAGATTCCTCTATTGAGTTTTTCTCTGGTCCCAAATCTTTCAAAGGTTCAACAATTCCATTTTGTTATTGAAATTAATTAGAAATAATAGTTTTGTGTGATGATGTTTCTAAAAATTGTTATATCATTTGTTAATGAAAGTCCATATATGTCAGAACCTTGAGTTCGAACTTTATCCTCTGAATTAAATAATCACGTGCTTACAATTTATGTTGTTTTATTTGTAGTGAAAGTTTGATATGAGTTTTTGTTACCTTATTTTTTACATTATGTTTCACAATGTTAACCAAGCATGATAATTCTTGACGATAGTCCTTATCCGCTTGATCTTAAATAGCTTACCAAATAACTAAATTTTTCCTAATTACTCAATGAAAAAGTGTATAATGTATCATCTACCATCAAGGTTTTTACTTATGCACACTTTTATTTTGTTGACATCATTATAAAGAATCTACCCTCCTTTCCAATAACATAGTTGCTAATGTAAGGAAAATGTTCTTTTAACAACTTTTTTGACAACTTTTTTGCAATAGTCTATGTGATAACTTGTGATTGATTCATTTCAAATATACAAACCAATAAAATAGCGACACGTAGTCTATTGTCAAAAGGTTGTTAACATATCATGGTCCCTATTGTAATTGTATTCATAACTAATCTCAACAATTTAGTATTATGTAGTGTTGTCAAAATGGGTTGTAACCCGTGAACCAACTCGACCCACCACAGGTTTGAGCCGGTTTGGGTTTGAAAAAAAATATAAATTTTATATGCGGGTTACTTTTCAACTCGACTCACTTAGAACCCTGCTCATTCGGGTTGAACCTGTGGTGAGCTAGGTTGGCTCACCAACCCACCTAATTTAATTTAATTATTTATTATTTTTGTTTCAATATTATTAGTTAGCATTTTTTTTATTATATTGTAGATAGAGATAAAAAATGATGTTTCAAGAGAGAAAGATATTATAGATTTATCTATTCAAGACTCTAATATTATAAATAGACGAATGATACAAAAATTATCAATATTCAAAACTTATTTATTCACCTTTTGTGCTCGTTTTTTTAATTATACTTGGGTTATATGATATTTTTTTATTTATTTTGAATTATCTTTGGAGTTTATCATTATTTTAGAATGAAATTTATTTAGATTTGAATTAAAAAAAATTATAATTTTTTTTATTTAAAAAAAACTTATAAATGAGTGAGGTAGTGAGCCAACTCGTTTAACTCACCAACCCGTGGTGGACCGAACTAGGTCGAGTCGTGTTACCCGTTTTGACAGCTCTAGTATTATGGTTATTATTTATGTTGAGGTATTATTTTGTTAATATTAACTATTATATTATTATATACTAATGTAGTATTATTCCAATGATAACATACATCCACGTGCTCTTCTTATAAATACAACTAGTATTCTCCAATAAATACTTATTTAATAATAACTCAGCTCATAAATATTTCACTATATTCTTAAAAATAAAAACGCTCTTATTAATTTGAATGTCGAAAATCTTTTATAAATGGATACTCCCCTGTAAGGAACATGAAACTCAATTATAACTGATAAGAGCTTTCAAGTCCTGTTAGGATTTTGTCTTGCAAATCCACACTCAAGATCCTAGTAAGATCAACTTTTTTTTTTCAATTTTTTAAGATTATCCATTAAAAACTTACCCCAAATTAAGTTATTCAATACGTTAATTAAATTATTCAAGAGTTTTGGTTTATTGATTCAGTAATTTTTTAAAATTTAAATAAATGTTAATAGTTGACCAGATTTAGGAGTTTCACAACGTATTATTCTTTTTTGTCCGTTCATTCTTTTTTATTTTTTGAAAATATATAATTATTATTATGCGTCTAGATATAGATTCCTCTAATATTTTGTAAGATCTTATTGTTCATAGCAAAATATATTAGTATTATTATCAAATTTATGTTAAAATGTTTTTTATTCCAATTCTGTGGGATATTTGGTTTTGTGGGCTATTTTATTATGATCGAAGTTGTAACATCCCAATATCTCACAGTGGATAATTCATAATTTATATATTGTAACATTACATTTACGGTAACATTTCGTAATCTCACACTTAAAGATTTACAGCTAATATATATTTATACATATTTTAAACTCAGATTTCAACTATAAACTTCTAAATATACTCGAATTCTTCTAACTTATTCTTCAATCTCTTTATTCATTGGTACTGGATCATACGAAATTCCTTCATCTACTCCCGTATAACGAATTATACGATCATCGTACATACCCAAACACAAAAAACACAAACAAGTAGGGTGAGCTAACATGCAACAAATCATTTATAAAACATGCATAATTGCTTTGATACTAACATCATATAATAATTATGTCATACACCCTCAAACCATCATACCATAATTCCTATCAGACACTCGTTCCACAATACCCAAAAGACACTCATTCCACAATACCCAAAAAGACACTCATCCGGATGATACGTTGATGAGCGGTCACG
>NW_025902072.1:0-12273 GCF_018835915.1 Vigna umbellata
TGACATAGGTTATCTGCACAAAGTATAGTAGAATGCATGCAGGCATATATGTCCTTTTTCTTATCAGAACACATTTTCTACCGATCAGATAGAATTTGATTGTTTAAGCATTTAACTAAGGTACCAAGTAGTTGATGAAGACTTAATAATTGGATGAAAGAGATCATTTAACATAGGGTATCGTTTAACCTATCTAAGGCTTTTACTCGAAAAGCTTCTTTATGTTGTATTTGTTTCGTCTAAAAACGAGTTTAGCAAGGTGTCTTTCATCACAAGTTTTTGAATCATCATTTAAGACTTTTAGCATACCTTTTAAAAACATCTTTTTTGACACTTTTATCTATCAAGACATATTGAGAGTTCGTTTGATCATCGCTTAACAATGTATAACACTAGTGCATTCAGCAAGACTCTCATTGACATATATAATTGGGAAACTATTTAGTAGAGTGTTTGTTCAATTATTGGTGTGATTTACTTAAAGCTTTTCCCAAGGGATTTATATTTTCACAAGCTTTTTGATAAACTACATTATCTTTTAGTTATATTGCTTTTCCAAATATAACACTTTGTCATATGCTCATTTCATTTATTTCTATTGGTTAAACTTCAAAACATATGAGGTCGTTTAGACAAATCAATCTTATAGACGATCTTGTCTTAAAAACTATATTTAAATCAAAATGTAAATAATATTTTTTGTCTATGGAGTTAGTGGTATACATTCTTTTAAAATGATGAAATTGGGCTTGAGTAGGAAGCTTGAGATCATCTCCATGTAGAGTAACAATTTGACCATTTAACAAAAATTTCAAGGTTAGGGTGCTATAATCAGAAATATGGTATCCCAAGGTGGCTAGTAGTATTAATGAGTGTGATTGTATGGTTACCTCCAGATCTTTTATGAATCTTTCAACTGCTAAGGTACTACCATTTCCTACAAGGACATTGAAATTTTATATTGGTTTCGTAGGTAATTTCATAGAAATGGAAATTCATTGTTAGAGAAAATTGTTTAAACTCCCACTATCCAAAAGAATTTAAATAGGCAGAACATCGATAATCCCCTGAAATCACATTGTTCAAAAACAAGTAGAACCCTTTAAGGTATTAAAAGACAAATGTCACACAAGGATAAAGGATTTTCAACTACAGATTCAACATAAGAGGTTGTCGGTTCATCAAAATCATCTTCCTCATCTAATTGCAACCATAAATATAGTTTATTGAGGTACCAATGAGAGGGGGTGGATTTCTCATCACAAGTGAAGCATAGGTCATTTTCCCTTCGTAATTGCATTTCAACAGGGGACATTTTTTTTAACCGTAACATTTTTTGAAATAGTTGTTGTGGTAGGTTTGGGAAGTAAGGGTGGTAGGGTACTAGGAGGAGGATTTGCTAATATTTGTAGGTTATGTTTGGGTTTTAGTATGTTATTTGTCACTTGTGTTTGGTTTGATGACATATTTCTCCTCATGAAGTTTGGCTAAAGAAACACATCACATTAATATCCTATTGTAAGCCTTCCACAAAACATTTTAGTAAAGCATCACTAGTATCCCCTTGCACCCAGTTAGCAAGAATAGTGATTTCACATAATAATCATGAACGAAGCCATCCCGAGTCGATATAAATAAATCTAGTCGAGGGCATTCATATGGTGAAGGGCCAAATTCCATTTCCATAGCATGGGTAGAAGCAATCCATGTGGGAAAAACATTTGTTCTAGAATGCATTTGGAACTATAGAACAAGATTCTTATCCATGTGAACTAAAACAATGACTAATCGTTGTTCATCTAGTGTTTTATAGTACTCAAAGAACTGTTCAACTTTGAAAATCCATTATAAAACATCTGACCCATCAAAGCGAGAAAAATCCAATTTAAAATTTCGAACCTAGGAATGACGAGGACTGAGTCGAGAAAATGAGTTATGGATTCTGGAGTGGTAATGGATTTTCACATGTTTTCATGGTAATTTCTAGAGTCTCGAATCGATTACATCATCCTTATGATGATCATTTAAAGTTGCATTAAATCCTTTAAGTTTATGTCTTTACTCAAAATGGACTCAACAAGTTGCTTGACGTCAACGAAACCGTCCTTCAAATGTGATAGCTCAAACGAAATCTCTTTCAAGCGAGTGTTCTCCGTCATTATGTAATGAAAGTACCAATTGTAAAGAACACAAAAACTGTAGAGATTAGAGCAAAATATGATTCTAAAAATTTAGCTGAATTTCCTCATGTATTGATGTTTATAAAAGAAATCTTACAAAAACCATATAGTAGAGATTTTTTTTTAAAAAAGTAGACCACTAGGAACATATGAATTTTGTGAAAGAGAAAAGAATATGCCAACCACGTTCCCCTTCTCTCACGAAACAGTTATGACATTTATACTAGCAAATACTGCACTCATAGTCCTTCACCTTGTTTACATTTTTGGATTGTGTTCCTTCCATTGTTTTTTTATTCCCTCTAGTCCCCACACGCGGGTCGACTTTCTAGGCCTTTGCATCCATTTTTCTTACAATATCCTTCAAAGATGTCACTTATAATTTGGTATAACCACCATTTACTTGAAAAGAACACAATCATACCATCACAAAATAGTGAAATGGAATTTTGGAAGATAAGGTCTATTCGAGAGCACCATCTCAACTATATACGAAGAGTGGATGAATAAGTGTTGAAACTGAAGAAGGCATTGTATGCTTTGAAGCAAGCCCCTTGAGCCTAGAATGAAAAGAATTGACACTATTTCAAGAAGATGGTTTTGAGCAGTGTGCATATGAACATGCTCTATACCTAAAGAAGCTTAAAACAAATATGTTGTTTGTTGCTATATATGTAGATTATTTGATTTTGATGGGAAGTAAAGCCAAGCTAGATGAAAAATTTAAAGAAGTGATGAAAAAGGAGTTTGAAATGATTGATTTGGGAATCTAAGATACTTTATGGGGTTGGAAGTTGACAAAAGCTCAACATGGATCTTCGTGTCTCAAAAGATGTACGATGAGGATATACTAAAAAAAAGGCAAAAATGATGAAGTGCAATCCGGTTTTCACTCCAATGGAACCTGACACAAAACTATCGAAAAATGATAAAGGGGACTAATTTGATGCAATTAGATATCAAAGCTTAATTGGGAGTCTTAGGTACTTGATAAACCAATACAAATCTTATCTAATGTGTGAGTCACAGCGTTTATATGATGAGTCAAGGATTCCTCATTGCAAAATTACTCACAGTTGGATACAAGGTATTTAAGGGAACTCTATCTTTTGGTTTGCACTAAGATGGACAACTCCTCCGATACTTAGCTTAGGCGTACTCGCATCCCATTGACGGATGTGAGATTTGGATGACCGAAAGACATGGCTTCTAGTTAGTCTTTCTTCAAGGAACAAATACACATGTTATACTTTTGTCTTGCGTCGTCGTCACGAAAAAGGCATTGCACTCTAGAAGTATCGACCGACATGCAATTCGTCTGTCCTTCTAATGATACAACGAGAGGAGAATGTGCTCATCCTTGTGATATATATCGATGGCATAGTTAACAAAAAATCTAGTCCAATCATAAGATGTCTCAAACTAGGCTCGGGTTCCACAACATCCTTTCCACCCGTTCTTTATGTTTCATTTTACTCAAAAAAAAAAGGTTATAAAGAAGGGGAAACTCGAACACGTATAAAAAAAAATACTAATATATTATAACACTACCTACGACATCAGGAGGACATGAACTTATCGAATAAAGAAAGAAATTTAACTTTATGAATAGTTTTTATACATAAACTTAAATGTTTCGAGATTTTATTTTTATGTGGTCGGTGGTGTAGCTGATAGGCCGGGGGGTGCGATATAGTGGGTGGTTTTTGCTGCTTTGTCTTTGGTTTTTATTTTCAGTTTTAATTTAGCAGCCTGGCCAACTATTGCTGTTTGTTATTTTCTATTTTTATTCAGTGGTTACTGTTATAGCATAATCAATTTCCAGTATTATTTCGTTTTGTACCAGCACGGTCTGTATTATTTTGTTTTGTAACAGCACCGGTCAGTATTATTTCATTGGAGTTGTTTATTGGGCCGGTGGGGGTTTGGGTATAGGCTATTAATAGTCTTCTTATTCTGAAGAGTTTGACAGAAGAATTAATTTTCTTTCGTGGTGTTATATTTTAACAAGGTAATGGATGATTGACCCTTTTGTGTGTAAAGAAAGAAAGTAAACAATGGCTAAAAAAAGATTAAAAAATGGTTGGAGTTTATTTTTTTCTTACTCTTTTTGCCTTTTTTTCTTTCATTTATTATTTACTTCTCTATCCATTTATTTTTGTCATATAATTTTTTAAATATGAATTTTTTATTTATTTTAATCATGTTTTTTTTTTACTTTTTTATTCTTCACCTATTTTTTATTTTTTATTTTTTAGAATCTATTTTTATTTACTCAAACAAAGTTGACAAAATTGAGTCTTGACAACTGGTTAAGAAATAACTATGGGTCCTTATAAAAGGAAGAACAGGAGATCTCCAAAACTAGTTGAAGATCATGCCATAGCTCGCACCTACTCAACTTACTCTAGAACTAGTTCAATAGCATGAAGAAGAGCCTTTCAGACCTTTTGAGTTGACTCTGTTGAAAAAGTTTGACGTTGTTTTATCAAAAAGTGAAAGAAGAACGAAGGAATAAAGGTTGAGGTTAAGAAAGAAAAATTATTTGAGAAAGAAAGTAAACATACATTTTTAGAAGAAATATACGAGTTAGTTGATTAAATTGGACTTTTAAAAATAAAGGATAAAACTGAAAAATAAGAGATACATTAAATAAATTTTATTGATTTATGATTAAAAATTACCTTAGAAAACTTTAAAAGGAGAAATCACGTATGCGTGGATATTATCTATGTATGTTTTAGTCCAACATGGAGTCTAAGAGTTAGAAAAAAAATAATGCACCATGAAAGAGAAAACTAATAAAAATAAAAATCCTTGGAACTAAAAAGGGAAAAGCTTTGAAAATGTATCGCATAAGCAGAGCATCTACACCACATTCGTGTTGTATTTGCTATAAGCATTGAAAAGGTCGCTGAAACCCACTAAGCTGGTCGTAGTGGTTTTGTTTTGTTAATGAAATCATAATTATGGAGAACTAATGATTAATCCGTGGTGCATGAATGTAATCATTCGTGAAAAGTGGTAGAAAATGCAAATTGATGCTGAGTGTCGTCTCTGATACTGATTGCATAATCTTTTGCTGACTAAGGACGTAGACAATTTAAATATCAATGTACTAGTCAAACTTTTGTTCAAGAATATATGTCACTTGGCCTAAAAATCATTATCTTAAGGAGCCATCCTACCATTTGAACAATATAGTTTTATCTTTCTTTATCGTTGGGAGAGATCATAAATCTGGTAGTTGGCATTAATTAGAACAGTGCCCGTACAGGCGGCTAATAAAACCATAAAACTTCAAGACTGTTATTTAATTGTACCCTTCTACCTTTATATATACATGCATGCTAATTATATATATATATATATATTATAGTATATTATAATATATTATATATGTATATATAATCTTATTATATATATATATATAAAATCTTTTATAGTTTGTTATTATCTTTAGTAACCGAAATATTTTCTGAAATTTATTAGAATATATAATTTTTAACTATTTTACTTATAAACAAAATGATAATTCTCATGGTCAAAGGATAAAATTATTTTAGTTTAGTGTTGTTAACTCAAAGTTCAAAATATTTTTTGTTTTCGGTTTAGACTCTTAGCTTTTTTATCAGAATAAAATTGGTATCTCACTATAGGACATCGTAAATTTGATCCAACCCCACTCACAAAAATATAAACTACTATCATGAGGATGTAAGAAACAATTCCAACTATATGAGGAAGAGGGTAACAATAACACCTTTAACAACGCATCAAATCATGCCTCCACACTAGCTACAAGAAATATCCAACTCATGCAATACTACAAGAAAAATGTGACTTATTGATGGAAGACTCTCCAAGGAGAAGATGGATTGGATCAACACAAACTTAAGTTGGACCCCTCGAAGCTTTCTCCATGAGTAAACACAACGGAATGGAAAGTAGAAAACCTAATCACGAAGAGAAGGACAAAGCCGAGAGTGAATGCACGAAACTGAGAACAAACTCACGAAAACCTTATTAAGATTTAGGTTTTGTTCAGTGGAGGTTTTAGGTTTGGAGGTAGAAGACTAAAAATAAACGTGGAAATATGATTAATATGTGGAAATGGATGGAATGAGGATTTATTAGTCAAAAGGGTAAAATATGAAGAGATAATAACACCTAGCAAAGGATGAAGATCGACGAACGAACCGATTGAAAACACCTAGATGATGAAGGAAACCCTAGGTTGGTGGAAATATAGAGTGACGAGAAGTAGGTCGAAGCGAATATAGCTGGTGATGATATGAGAAGAGCTAGAGCGTTCGTGAAGGAAAATGAGAATGATATGTGGCTTGAGAATGATGAATTCTCGAGAAAGAATGCGAGAGCAATGCAATGATGGAACGTGACTGATGGCTTTAATTGAACGCTTACAAGCTGAAGCGAAATGGATGAAAGAAATGTGTCGTGGATGAGAGAGAATATTGTGCATCACATTGGAAAAATGGAAAATGAGAGATAGGATGTATGTTTGAAAGGTGACTAGAGGAGGAATCCCCCCCCCCCCCCCCCCCCCCCCCCCCCCCCCCCCCCCCCCCCCCCCCCCCCCCCCCCCCCCCCCCCCCCCCCCCCCCCCCACCCCCCCCCCCCCCCCCCCCCCCCCCCCCCCCACCCCCCCCCCCCCCCACCCCCCCCACCCCCCCCCCCCCCCCCCCCCCCCCCCCCCCCCCCCCCCCCCCCCCCCCCCCCCCCCCCCCCCCCCCCCCCCCGCCCCCCCCCCCCCCCCCCCCCCCCCCCCCCCCCCCCCCCCCCCCCCCCCCCCCCCCGCCCCCCCCCCCCGGCCCCCCCCCCCCCCCCCCCCCCCCCCCCCCCCCCCCCCCCCCCCCCCCCCCCCCCCCCCCCCCCCCCCCCCCCCCCCCCCCCCCCCCCCGCCCCCCCCCCCCCCCCCCCCCCCCCCCCCCCCCCCCCCCCCCCCCCCCCCCCCCCCCCCCCCCCCCCCCCCCCCCCCCCCCCCCCCCCCCCCCCCCCCCCCCCCCCCCCCCCCCCCCCCCCCCCCCCCCCCCCCCCCCCCCCCCCCCCCCCCCCCCCCCCCCCCCCCCTCCCCCCCCCCCCCCCCCCCCCCCCCCCCCCCCCCCCCCCCCCCCCCCCCCCCCCCCCCCCCCCCCCCCCCCACCCCCCCCCCCCCCCCCCCCCCCCCCCCCCCCCCCCCCCACCCCCCCCCCCCCCCCCCCCCCCACCCCTCCCCACCCCCCCCCCCCCCCCCCCCCCCCTCCCCCCCCCCCCCCCCCCCCCCCCCCCCCCCCCCCCCCCCCACCCCCCCCCCCCCCCCCCCCCCCCCCCCCCCCCCCCCCCCCCCCCCCCCCCCCCCCCCCCCCCCCCCCCCCCCCCCCCCCCCCCCCCCCCCCACCCCCCCCCCCCCCCCCCCCCCCCCCCCCCCCCCCCCCCCCCCCCCCCCCCCCCCCCCCCCCCCCCCCCCCCCCCCCCCCCCCCCCCCCCCCCCCCCCCCCCCCACCCCCCCCCCCCCCCCCCCCCCCCCGCCCCACCCCCCCCCCCCCCCCCCCCCCCCCCCCCCCCCCCCCCCCCCCCCCCCCCCCCCCCCCCCCCCCCCCCCACCCCCCCCCCCCCCCCCCCCCCCCCCCCCCCCCCCCCCCCCCCCCCCCCCCACCCTCCTCTTCTCTAGCCTTGACTTTCCAGGAGGAATTGTTTCTAGAGTTTAGAAAATCAATTTCTCATTTATCTCAAAAGTGACAATACATGAGTGAAGCTAAGTATTTATAGTAACTCAGGCTTCATGCAAGCTAAATATACTATACAATAAACACAAAGAAATATAATTAAAGGACATTAGAGAAGGCTTGTCGGACATTATTTCATCACTTATCTACAAATTTACATACGGATTTGAATCTATAGGTAATGTAGGTACTACATATAGATTTTACTTAGGAATGTGTAAAATTGAGTTACACACTACTTGAAAAAATATTTCTTACCAATTTTTTGTATGTACATTTTGGCATGTTAGAGCGGAAAATTTGCAGAGGATAGTATCTATAGGAAATGGTACAAGATATATGTAAGTAAAAAAATTAGCTATTAATTTTATATACAGATTTAGAAATAATTAATTATTAAAAATAAAAACCAAGATTTATTCTCATGCTCATTGAATTAAAATTTGTTACTCGTGTTCCCCACTCCAAAAGAAGAAATCCTCACATATTTGCTCACTTACAAAGAAGAAACTCTCTTGAAACCATTCACTCTTTGTTCTTCTCCTCATTCGTTCAACCACACAACGACAAAACTCTAGCCATCACCACTCACTCCTCCTTTGCTTTTGCCTCCTCTACATTAACTCGCTCATGGAACCATCTCCACTCAAGCTCGCTACAGGTTGCTTGACTTCTAAACCTCACACCCTTATCGTTGCATCACGAAGCTCTTCTCACCTCCAATGAGAGTTACCAAGATTAGGGTAAACAATCTATTTGAATCCTAAACTCGATTGGGGTTGTTAGTAGATAGAAAATCCATTTTTTCTTTACGTATATTTTGGATTTTGATTGAACTAAATAGATGTAAATTGGGTCTACTATGTGGTTTTGAGTAGGCGGGTTGTTCTTTTGTTTCTTATATTTACTTGGGCTATGATTACCAAAATGAAGTTGATTGTTTTTCGTATTTACTCATTAAATAGGATTACCTACCCTATCAAGTATTGTTGAACGGGTGTGCTTTCACTCCAAATTTTGGTAATTCATTCATAGTAATTGGAGCAAGTGCATTTGTTGCCGTTGCTGGAATTGTACTTTATTGGTTCTATTATGTAATAAAAATATTTTAAGGTATATATTTCTTTAGAAGTGATTGGATTTTAATTACTCTCATTTTTGTGTCTTTATTTGTTCAATTGATGTGATTGGATTGTGGCATTATTTTGAGATAAGTTAAACCACGAGGTTTTGTATTATTGTTGGTGAAATTGTTTTACCAGAAAGTGTTTGGTTTAACAAAGATTGGTCTAAGGTAGGATTAATACATTGATCTAAGGAAGGACTAGTAGATTACTTTCTACATGTGTTATATGTAGTAGCTCCTTCTATTTTGGAGCAAAACCCAGATTTTTCTTATCTTAGATGTAGTACTCACATTGTAGTCCTATGTAAGAATCAAGGTACAGTACAATGAGGAGTTTTACGGTAAACAAGGTGTAGCACTGTCGGATGTTGTTTCAAATGGGCGAGTGGTGTAGTTTTAAGGTTTCAATATGACTACTGTGATGATAGCACTGGCCATCCGTGCCAACTTTAGAACTTTCCCACAATATGTTACTTAAACTAATAAACGTTATCTAAATTCAACACCTAGATGTAATTAAATTAATAACTATATCTAAATTCAAAAACATCTCAAGATTAATTAAATTCAACTTAAATTGAGGCTGCAAGGTGCAAAGGAGTATCCCCTCTCTCGTTGGTTGATCTCAGTGCACTATCCCTTCATGGCTCAAAATTGCTCCAACAGGAATGTTAACAAACTCTACTTTCCCATCATTCACTGCCACATTTATTCTCGTTTCTATGTGTAGGAATAACACACTTCCATCTTCCTTCCAACACACCTCCTCAGAATAGCCATATCTCATCCCCACTTCTAACTTATTTTATTCCTTCAATTATTGTTGATGATTCTTGACAAACCAATTTTGTTGATGATTTTTTACAAACTAATCTTGGTGGTGATTCTATACATACAAAGAGTATAGATCTTGGTGAGAATGGAATCAAAATCACATTATTGGTGTATTTACGTTACATATTGAAATCAGGAAAACAAAGTGTGGGAGTATGAATTTTTGAATGTAAATAATATACTAAAAATATTACCAAAAATAATGATATGAAGATTGCTCTGGTGTTTTTATTCCTTGAATGATCAACATTATAATAATTAGAATAACTTAATAAATCTTGTAGAAGACTCTTAATCAATTAGAAATTGAAAACCTTGCAAATAACTTCAGAGATTGTGAGCAAAATTTAGTATCAATCATAGAAACCTAATAATATCATACATAATTTGGAAACTTTAGATCTTTAGTTTGTGAATATTTTCATTTACATTCTATAAATTGGACTCACTGATTGTCAGACAAATACTGCTAGGTTGTAATGAAGAATGATGAAAAGGATGGATGATGGCAGACTTGAAATGGGAGCTTGCTAGTAAGATACTCTATATAGAAGGAACGCGAACCTTCTTTTATGACACCAAATACCCACTTCTATTCATATGTGCTTTATAGTGAATTTTTTGTTTGTTGTATAGAATGTTATACCTTTCAAACTATTTTTTAAAATTTTAATATACTATTATTAAATTATATATTGATTCAGTTATCTATTATATACCATTACCACTTACCACATTATATATAAATTTATAGTTTGCCTTTATGATAATCCTATTGAGTTAGTTATGGCATTACATAGTTTGCCTTCATAAAATTCCTATTATGTAACACCCTGAAAATTAGAAGAAAAAGTAAGTTTTGGGTCATCAGGAGACTAAGAAACTCAAAATGTAACAAGTTGTAACAAAAGTACAAAGTATAGTACAAAATACAATGTTGTCGACTTTGACAAAGTTTAGTATTTCAATTATAATTTTTTTTTATAAATTAGATCTTGAGTTAATTCTTTCTCCATTAGAGAGTAGACTCGAATAGCTTCGATTTGAGTACTCATACGTGTAATTCCGACATTGGGAAGGGGTTCAACCAGACTGACAAAGTTGTCAAAATCAGACTCACTCGTTGAACGCATTTTGAACGCGTTTTGAAAGTGTTTTGGATGCGTTTTGAACGCGTTTTGACTCAATAAACGCGTTTTACTATTGAAACACGTTTTCTGGTTATATAAGAGTGTTATGGGGCTAAGAGAAATTCCTAAGTTGAACCAGAGGCTAGAGTACGAAGGTTTTGGAGCAGAGGGACTTTAGAGCTGTGATTTGAGTCGGGGGAACGTTCGCAAAGTGTTTTCGAAAGGCTAGCTAAGGAGAAAACTGTAAGGGGACTAACCTTGAGTCTTTTTGTTTCTGTATGATCTTAAATTTGGTATATGTTTAGGATTTTGATTCTCTTTATGATTTTAGAATGAAATTCTGCTTCTGTTGTATCTTTTGAATTGATGTACGGTTTGGAATCGTGATATGCTTATGTTTTGATAATTTTGAAGAGATCTTGTTCGTATTAAGTATTTTGAATCGGTGGAAAATTTTTAAGGTATACGTATAGATCGAAGATTTTGAATCTGTTTATGGATTTAAAAGGAGACTAGGTTTTTGATAGGAAATTTTGGATTGTACTATTTATCCGCTGCCTTTTACTTATATGCTTAGTTTAGATGTTTATAAGATTTGGATAAATATGGGTTGTTGATAGGAGATGAGTTTTTGGACGTCTAGAAAGTCTGTATGATGAAAGGAATAGTCGGTATAGCCCGGGAAGTGAATTTTCGTGATTTTGGAATGGTAAATTCGCTTGAGCGAATGAGCCAACTCGTTGGAGCGAGTTATGCGTGACAAATTTAGTGTTTTTGATGTTTTTGACGTTTTAGGAGTTCTAGATGTCCGTTTTGGACGTTCTTTAGTTGAACCCGCATACAAAGGAGTCTCCGCATCAGTGGACATCGTTTCATACACATGCGCTTGGGCAAAAGCTTCTGCGCCAACATCGCGGATCATGTCCTCTAAGTTGTCTTCTTCTGCTTCATCTTCCATATCCATTGTGGAATCATAAACATTTCCAATTGGAGAGACAGTTGGAAAGTCTGTTAATTCGTCGTGCCATATCCATGTTGTATAACTTCGTATGAAACCATCACAGATAAGATGTTCCCTAATATCAGTTGCGTTCAACTTCCTCCCATTCAAACAGTTCACACAGGGACATCTGAACTTGACTTCATCATCACCACTTGTACTCGCATTACGTTGCGCAAACTCTATAAAGTCTTCTACCCCTCTCTCGTACTCAGTGCTGATGCGTGGTAAATTAATCCACCCTCTATCCGTACGCATGTTTACTGAAATTGTTTAC